>QFEY01003985.1:0-24958 GCA_003316435.1 Russula virescens | reverse complement strand
TTTGCCTCCGAACTCGCCCACACTTCCGACCCTGCGCCGTCGCCCAGGCCGGACGTCGGGACCCCTCCAGCCTGGAAGCCCTACTGCTGCGGCAGGCGTACTTGTCTTGCGTACACAACGCCCACCACCACGTGCACAAGCTCACGGCTCAGGCCGTCCGCACAAGCGTCCGCGTATTAAATACTCCGACGGGGAAGAGTCTCCCGGATTGGACACTGATGATGGGGTCAATGGGGGTGCTGAGTATGCGAGGCGTGAAGAGGCCGAAGAGGAGGAAGAAGAGGAAGAGGAAGAACCAGAGGCGGAGGAGGAGGAGGAGGAGGAGGAGGAGGAGGAAGAGGAAACAGATGGAGAGGACCAGAGGCACCGAGGACGAGAACGAGAGCCACCACAGGAACGCTGGCGCGAGAGTGCGCTGTACCGCGAAGCGCAACGACACGCTGGCGCACCAAGTGCGCGCAAGACGCACCGCCATCTCGGCATATTTGGGCTGAAAGGTTTCCCCGCGGAACTCGAGCACCTGCGCGACTTTTTGCCTCCAATGTGGGCGTTGCCACATGGAGACCCGCGGGTAGCAGCAGCACTGGCCGGCGAGTGGGAGCCCGTACGGGAGGTGGGACGACGGCGGGGTGACGGGGCTGCGCGCGGTGCGGAGAGGGTGCGTGGGGGTGCTGCGGGAAGGGGTGGTAGTACCAGTGGTGGCGGGGGTGGTGGGGGTGTTCCGATGGGGGAAGGGGGAGGAGATGGTGCGGGTGTTTGGCAGAGACGGCTGCGGGATGTTGTGGCTGTAGCTGCGATGGTGGAGGACGGCGAGGGGTCATCTTCGTGCGGTAGGTCGGATCCGATGATGCTCGTAGAGACAGTGAGTGCGATCGATAGCCAGGCAACGGAGGAGCTGACGATCGAATAATCCTTCGGCTCATTTCTTGCGTGTGAGCTCACGATACGGGCTCTCTTTCGTTTTCATTTTTTTATACTTTTCTTTTCTTGTTTCTCGGGCATTCTTATATACCTAATGACTATCGTATCCCACCATCAGCGAGCACGAATGAGTGGATGGGTCTATTATTAAATTGTTGGATAGAGCTGAGGTGTCTAAGTGGAGAGTTTCTCGCGCAAACTATATCTCTATTCCTCTCCGTCATGCGCGCACCTGGGGCTGATGGGGTTGCGCCAGCCCCTCGATGATATGCAGCGCAATACGGCGCTGTTCGAGAGAAACGTCGCGCTGGACCGCGAGGGCATGGTGCGCCGTACGGAGCGCGGGGAGACGCGAAGCGTTCTTGCGCATGCCGACGCGGCGCGGGAGGAAGCGCGAGTAGTCGCCCGCACTGCGCTCGAGGACACTACGTACCCTGGCCGTCATGGATGTGTGCAAGGCGGAGTGAAGGGCACCTGAGTTGGTGCCATCACGCGTACGGAAGAGCGCGTCTAGATTCGTGCTCGAAAGCGTCGTAAGGCGTGCGCTGCGGTCCACAGAGGCGGAGTCGGAGGAGGGGTTAGTTTTGGGTGCTCTGGAGGTCACGACACTCTTCGCTTCTTTGGACCCGGCCGCCGTCGGTGCTCTCGTCGTAGCTGGTTGCGCGTGACGTTTGAACGTGGAAGCGGAGGAGGGTCGGGTCATCGATGACGCTTTGGGCTTTGTGCCTGCTGTTTCGGGCGCACGCCTTTCGAGTTTCGTGGAGGCGGAATTTGTTTTTCCTGAGGGGCGAGGGGACTGGCGGGGTGCGGCGAGCGACCCATCGTGATGCTCCTTTTGCCCGCGCCGACGGCTATGTATTTGATGATGCTGTGTCGGCTTTGAATGGTTGGATTGTTGTTTCCGCGGTTGGGCCTCCAAGAGAGGATCAGTGCCTGGTGTGGTCATTTTTCTTTGGCGAAGCTTGAGGCGGTTCGAGAAGCTTAGGGAGACGAGCCCGTCGTTCCAGCCTGACATAGAGGGTGTGCCAGACTTGTTGTTTCCCCTGAAGCGATCTGTTTGACTCTTGCGACGCGTATGCATATCCGGAGATTTGTCGTCAGAGCCGCCAGATCGCGCTAAAAATGTTTAACAAGTGTGAGTAACTGGGTGGATGCGCGGTATGGGGGAGGAGGATACGTACGAGATCTATTTGTTCCGCTACGGGGCTTTTGAGTGGGTATCACGACATTTTCTGGGGGAAGTTTGAGACACTGAAATGGGATTGGAGAATGTAAGTATGGGACGTACGAATGTCGATACCTCCGAAGCTGCTCGCCAGTGGTCGTTTCAGACGAGGCACTGGCGTGTCAGATGCCGCAAGGTCTAAAGTCTTACTGGCAGGTACCGCACCAGCAGAATAAGAGCGCAGAGTGCACCGCGAAAGCAGCTGCCTCTGAGCGTGGCAAAGTTGCATTGACAGTTGCAGAGAAAGGAACGGATTTGCGCGGTCCGCCGTGGCACCGGGTGAGTAAGTTGCATCAGTCAGTCGACATCCAGTCGACAATTACCTGAACCGACGACGACGACAAAGACGAGCATGGGTCGCCTCTTGGGTCGATTAGTCGTCACTCTTACAACTGCTCTCATATGCTTCATATCCTATACCCCTCAAATATTCATCATATGGCCATGGTACGGCAGCGAACTCTCGATCGAGCTTCTCGCCCTACTCGTCCCATTCAAGTAAGACCCTCGTCATCTGCACCGTGCTGTAAACGATATTAACGAAACCTTCTAAAGCATTTTGGTAGGAATCCTGTTGTATAATTACTACCTCTGCATCACGACGGATCCTGGCGGTGTTCCCCCTGGCTGGGTGCGTCCATGGTCGTCCCCTACCTCGACGAGGACCTCTTCCACTCATGCATGTGCTCATTCAGGTGCCGGAATTTGATGATGCAGAAGGCTATGAAGTTAAGAAGCTGAGTGGCAGCCCAAGGTATTGTCGTATGTGTAGAGGATACAAACCACCGCGTGCACATCACTGCAAGACATGCAGAAGGTGCGTTTCCTTGAATTACACCCCACTCGTCTCTGAATATTCTTACCTCTGACAGATGCGTTCTTCGAATGGGTGAGCATGCAGGCCATTAGCAACCTGAGGGTTGTTCACCCGCGACTCACCCCTATATCCAGACCATCACTGTCCGTGGGTGAACAACTGCGTTGGTTTCTACAACTATCCGCACTTCATCCGCTTTCTATTCTTTGTCGACGTATCCTGCACCTATCATTTCATCATGCTTACTCGTCGCGTCTTTGATACCCTTGGGAAGCACTACTGGGTACGGCGTTCCTGTGCAAGCCGTCGGTACCATCCCCTAACTTTCTCGTAGGATTCAAGTGATACCAAGGAACTGCTCTGGGTCGTTCTGAACTATTGTACATGCGTACCTGTGTTAGTCATAGTGGGCGCTTTCAGGTATTTTCATTCTCTCTTTTTTTCCCACAGGCAAGCTGATAATGCGGACAGTTTATACCACTTTTATTGTATCCTCGGGAACACCACTACCATCGAGGGGTGGGAAAAGGAAAAAGTAGCAACCCTTATCCGGCGAGGCAAAATTCGCCAAGTCAAGTTTCCTTATGTTTGTATCTACCTTTCCAAGTATATGCCCCTCCTCAAATTGACTGTTTATAGAATCTCGGCGCTAGACGGAACATAGAGTCGATGCTGGGCAGAAGCCCTCTCTTCTGGTGCTGTCCGAATGTCGGCCCTTTGGGCACGGGGCTCAAATACCAGCTTGCCGAGAGTGAGGGTAAGTGGGTCGAGCTCTCTGCCCGCGAACTTCAGGCCCGTGTACCCGAGCATCACGAATACTCCTTTGCCCACGTGCAAGTGTGACCCCCCGGTGAGCCCATATTCCTCCGAGCCTCACACCGATTAGAAGGGCGCTCATCCTGTAGCAGTCACCTTCTCATTCTCCCCTTCTCTTCCTTGACCGAGATTGCGAGCTGATACGATGACGTGGCGTTCACAGGTATCGAACTTCAGCAGGAATGGCCCCCATCCGACCCAACCGAACACTATAATGAATGGATACAGCCCGACTCACCATGGACGTACGACAACGGCGGACTGAATCCTGCACTCATGCCGTCCAACTCACACTCCACGCAGCAGCTACGCTCACGCAAGCGCCGTACCGGCGTTTCTGCGGTCCCGCCGTATCACCCAGATTACGAACCCGATCAGGAGTGGGAGTGGCATGACGACGACGATGGCGATGACGGCGAGCGTTTTGCGGACTATGAATACGAGCGGGGGACAGGGACAGGTAGGGTGTCGCACGTACGTCACGGGTCGGAAGGTTACGAGGTAAGGGCAATAGACCGCGAGCAGTTGCTCGAGGAATACATCACGGGTCGTGCGCAGGAAGAGGGGTATTATCGTCGGTATGTACCTGAGCCGCCAAGTGAGACAGAGAGCGAGAGCAGTGCGGATGATGGCGGGGGAAGAGTTAAAGTTAGATCTGAGGATGAAGATGAAGACGACGATGAACCGCTTGCAACGCGAGTGGAGAAGTGGCGGTCGGGTGAGGCAATCTCGTAGCACACGCTGCTACTTTGCTTGACGTATACTAATAGAGTACTGGACAATATGTTTATCCTATCGTACTTTTCTTCGTACTTAGATTGTCCTCACCTCACACCGAGCCGTCTATTACGCCAACTATTTCCCGATATTTTCCAGATATTAAAAAAAAAACCATCACCATAGATTGCGCCTTTATCCTGACAGAGTTTGACAAAAAAAAAGTAAAAGTAAAACAAAACAACAAAGCGAAGAGAAAAAAAAGACAGAAAAGAGAATGCATTACATGACCGACCGACGACAATGTCCTCATCAGGCCGTGCAATAAAGATATACCCTCCAAACGCCCTTCTGGTCCTTACCGCTATCCCCCCCGCGCGCGTCGCTCAGCTCGAGTACCCGAGCGGCGGGTCCCGGGCCAAGAGTGACGTCCCATCGCCCACGGCCCCGACACTCGATCTCCGTCTTGTCAAGCTGCACGCGCATACGCGGTGGCCGCTTCACGCGACCGACCTTCTCTTTCTTCCGCGTGCGGACTGCGTCCTTGCCCGCTCTCGTTCTCCCACTGCTTGCGTCTCTATCCCCACCTTCACCACCTTCTTGATCCTCCTCTTCTTCCTCTTCCTCTTCTTCCTCCTCCTCCTCCTCTTCTTCGTCTTCTGACTCGTCACTCTCGTCGTCACGATCAGCAGGGCGGAACAGCTGCACGTCCGAGACGCGCAGCCCACGCTCGGAAGGCGCCAGTCGCAGCGACCAGCTTCGCACGCCGTCGCGCGCGTCGAGAGCGAGCCGGCGGTGTGTCGGCGTGATGGTAAGCGCGACGGAGCGTAGGAGGGCTGGAGCGCGCGTCGGCGCTGCCACTGCCGTTGCCAGCTGCGACTGTGCTGATGAGTTGGTGGATTTGCGGCCAGGACCTCCTGTTGCCGGTGGTAGCACCTGGGCGTTGGCCGGACTTGGCGTTGTTGTGATTGCGGAGGATGGTCCGGCGATAGGAGAAGGGGAGGTAGTGCCCGTTGACGCTTGCGCCGGCGGGTCTTTCGCGGGGACTTTGAGTATGAGCGACGTCTGGGTGTGTGGCGGGGAGGCCGCCCCGGCGATGGATGACGAGATCTGGGGAGGGGAGTGATGCGCTGGAGGCACTTTCAGCCTTATCTTCCCGTTTGAGAGGCGTTGGGGCTCTTTGGGAGAGTATTGCGGTACCGCGTATGGAGGAGGGAGGTCGGACATTAATTTCGCAAAGAACTCCTGATAACTGGATCAGTCGACCGTCTACAAGGGGGTGAAGAAGGTTGGCACCTTGAGTTGGCGGGCTGCTTCCCAGAGGGGAGTATGATCCTCGTTGAACTGCATTGCATTCGAAAACACGAGCTCGACATCCTGAGCAAATTGTGCGACGGTCGAGTACTCCTTTCGTTTAAGGTGTTTCTAAAGTGAGTGTTCGTTAAACCCATCGAGAAAGTTCGGGGTAGGACGCACGTATATTTTCTCGAAGCTCATCGGACGAGATATTGTCTTGTAGTAGATGGCCCATATCTTTTTGCTGGGCAGTTCCATGAAGTCGTTTGATAGAACGTTTCCACTGCATGGATATACATTAAAAATCTAGAGGACCGAGCAAGAGAACTGACACGCACGCATCGTCCTTCTTGGCGACCAGCTTGTCGAGTCTGGCTGTGAGCAACCGGATCATGGCCTTCTTCCTCTTGACCTCGTCGTCAGCCGCGTCCTTTAACCCAGGTTCATGACCCTCATCCTGTTGGGGATCTTCGTCGTGCCCTTCCGCACCACCTTTGGTGTCCCCGGTCATGTTGACGTACTCCTTGGAGGTTAGTTTCTAGAGAAGAGTGAAGGTTTATATTATAGCACAAATGCAAACGAAGAGAAGACAAACATGGAGGAATTTTGCATCGTTGAATATTTGACTGTCTCTGAGGTTGTACCGCTTGGCGTTACGGAAGCATTGTTCGAGGTCGGTCTTGACATCAACGAGAGATGGGTATTGACCCGCGTCCAGTTGAGCTTTGACCTTGTCGAGAGCGATGGGTTTTTTGATGATTGTATAATAATCAGGGTAGGTGCGTTTGTTGGGGAGACGAAGAAAATCGACTGAAAGGGAGCGGCCGCTGGGAAGATCGTGGTGGATGAGAGTAAGTAAGCGGGCGAGCAAAGGCAATAACAAAGGGCCCGTCAGCGCAGGTCAGTCACGCACTCCTTGTCGACCGCATCCTTCACCGTCTGCCACAGCCTCAAGCCTTGCTCTTTCACCTGTTCCAGCTTCGTAGGTTCCTCTTGTTCTCGCTTCACGCTCGTCCCAACGCCCGCGTCCACGTCCACGTCCGTTTCCGCGTCGGGTTTCTTCTCGTCCTGCGGGGGCGGAGCTTCTCTGCGTCGCTTGGCTCGAGGAGCGTCCACATCGACCACACTTGCTAGCTTTCCGAGCTCCCTCTTCGACATGTTTATCTGAGAGCAGCGAGAAGTATTCGTTCGTCAAAATTTCGAAGGAAATAACGGCGGGGTCACTCGCGATGCGCCCTAATTCGATTCAATTCGGGCGGGCAAACGGCGTGCGGCACGTGACACGCTGCCACGGGACTCACTCAACGGCCACTCCGAGACAGCCGCAGATGGCCATCCCAATTGCAATCTTTGGCCATCTATCAATGCCATTGTACACCACATTCACTGGTTAGCAAAGAGCTGTCAATCCGACTCTACTTTCAACCTTTCTGTCTGTTGAAGGGCTCGCACTAACTTATCCCACGACCCGCCACGACACGTGATACTCGCGTGGCATTGTTGCCCCTGACGATGTTGGCCCGTATCGCGTCGAACACTCACTTCCATCGGTGATACTCAGCCGGCCTTTCAATTACTCTATTGCTCTGACTTGGTTAGTGCGACAGAGATTCTCGTTCGAGTAACGGAGGAGCCATTATATTTGATTGTAGATAGTTTGTAGACTCCACCCACGTCAGCTAAGGTGTTTCGGCGTGGACTTCCATACCTGCCGACTTCAAGCAGTACCGTTCAAGCTTTATCTAGTATTTCCGACACTTTCTAAGATGGTGGGCTCGCCGAAGAATTTTGAGCGTCGTATATGGTCTGGACGATGCTGGTGTATATTGCATTCGCTATCATCGCGATTTTGCTAACTTGAACGGCACAGAAAGGATGCAATGTCATTCAGGACAAAAGTATGAGTCCGAGTACGGAAGGTGGCAACCGTTGGGAAACATGGGAGAACAAAGTCCTACGAAGAGGCAGAGGCGAAATAGATTGCATCGAAGAGAATAAGAGAAGAGCCAGGTGGGGTCTCCTATCAACGAGAACTGTAGGAGCTGTGTTAGAGTTATTATTAGACTCAAGGTATCAGAGAATTGAGAATCGAATCGATGTAGCCGTGATGTATACAGTAATCGACTTCCACATTACATTATCGTGTTAGTTATCTTGCTGCTACCTTTGGAAAATACCGTCTCCCGTCTTTTGCTTCTAGTCCGGAGGGAAGAGGCTCGTTGGGTGCCACATAGGAAGCCCGGTTTAGTTGTACGTCGCCAACGTCATGTCCTTCTCACTAAACCGCCCACAGTAAATATCCGCCAGTTCTAAGTCGTACAGTAATCACAGTTCAATTAGCAAAAGACCGCGAGATGGGGCCCAGAATTTTTTTGGTCCTTGCCCTGAGCTAACGGCATGCCTTCTACTTCCTGTCATACCCTCGTACATGCATTTCGTGACGTCCGTCTATGCGCTCTTTCTTCACTGTGGAGCATCCTCAAAATCAGTCGAAGGGTATTAGATCGGCCAGCGGCTGGCTCCCCTCCTAAAAGGTCGCCAAAGCGCCCAATGTTACTAGTACAACACGTGATTCTCACGGGACATGTACTATGCGCAGCGCCGCATGCTCACTTTAAAATTGGCTATGAGCTTTCACGATCGTCAACTAGCTCACAATGACATCCTCCATCTCGCGTCTACCTCCGGAGATCCTAGATCTTATACTATCCTTCGTCCCCATACCCACAGGATACGTATCCAATACCCCTTCCGGAAAACGCGATCGCCTTGCATGGCTGAGCGCCGCTCATGTCTGTCATCAATGGCGGGAGATCGCCCTCAATCAGCCTCGCTTTTGGACTTATATCGACTTCACAGCCCTCTCGTTGACCGGGGCAAATGAAATACTCGTCCGATCAAAGGAAGCACCATTACACCTGGAGGCCGACCTCAGCCGGCCTAACGTGCGATGGGGTCTCGGGCGGCTCGATGCCTTCCACAGGCAGCTTGAGGCTCACACCTCTCATATCCATTCCCTTAGCATCGCCGCGGATCCCCTCGATCTACTGCGAATTTTCAGGCGACTAACGTTGCCAGCCCCGGCTCTGGAATCGCTTTCGTTGTCTGCGAAAGGCAAATCGAGCTCAAACGCCGCAACGCTAACCCGGATCCCTCACACGCTTTTCGATCGCACAACGCCGAGGCTTCTCCGCCTTGAACTGGACAGCTGTCCTATCAGCTGGAGCTCAACCCTCCTCAAAGGCCTTCGACACCTCAAGCTACTGTGCCTTACAGAGGCGGAAAGGCCCAGTATTCAAAGTTGGCTTGACGCGCTGCGCGAATTATCCCAACTAGAATCGCTGGTAGTTCACTCTGCTACCCCAGTTGCTCCACGGAACATGGTGACCATGCCAGAGCCCGTGCGAGTGGTCACACTCCCATGCCTGACCCACCTCCACCACTCAGATACCGCGCGTGATTGTGCGCTTGCACTTTCTCATCTCATACTCCCCGCTCTTACCTGGCTGCGCGTTGAGGTTTTGTCTTCTCACGGGAACGGCGATGATATACGGATCGTGATCCCACACTTTGCCCGCAATGCCTACGGACCACAAGATAAAACGCCACTGCAAAGTATGGTAATTAGTGGCTACACGACTCACGCGGACATCCTTCTATGGACAGTTCCTGATGCCGACATGGAGTACCACGATAACGATTCGTTTACGCGAGCATCGCTCTCTGCGCGTGCAGTTTTCACCGCTTCAAACCAGCTCTGGGATTTCATGACGGAGACCACCGTCTACGATGCGGTATTGGAGGCCCTTCCGACGGACTCTCTCACCACCCTAACCGTGTTGGATTTCTCTGTGGTAACACGAAGGATTTGGTCCAGGTACGCGCCGAGATGGTCCTCGCTAACACGCGTGTGCCTCGGCTGCACGGTGATGCGCCCGTTCATAGACGCGCTAACCAGAGACGCACCTCCCGAGGGCCCTCTGCTTCCCTCCTTGTCAACACTCGTCACTACCGGCACACCATTAACGATAGATACCACGCAACGCCTGCGTGACATGCTCTTGGTGCGGGCGGAGCAGGGTGTCCCGATGCGGACGCTCGATTTTCGTGGATGCGCAGTGACGCCAGCGCTCGATGGCGCGATGGCGCTTTTTGGCGATGTCGTCAAGGACACTCGTGCACCCACGGGAGCGGAGCTACCGCCACAGAGAGTCGTGTGGCCTGCGCCTCTTGTTGACTGGGACATGGAACCCCGCCTGTCCGATTGGATTGTTGAAGACGACGATGGGGACGGATCTAGTTCTGACACACCTGTTCTATGGCCCCTCATGTGGGCTGGCATAGGCGGAGGTGAAGATGAAGACGAAGACGAAGAGTCGGACGAAGACGAGGATGACAGTTCAGGCTTAGAAGATTAAAAGTGCTTGGATCCTACTGCAGTAGTTCTTGGAGATCGATTTTCTGCCAAACACCATGCGGTGTTGATGTTGATACCTTTGTTACCCTCCAAGTCGTTTCAAAGTATCCTGGGATAGAATGTGGTATGATTGCAGGTCTGTCTCCCAGAGTATGATAAATATCTTAGATCATCACCTTTACGCGGACACTGTCTTGAGTTTTGCTTGTATTCCCTTTTCTGTGTTACGAGTTGTTGACTCGGATGTAGCTCTTTTCTGTACGTGCTAAAGTTAATCACAAGTCTAGTTGCCAGTGGACATGATAGCTGACATGAATAGCAACGCTGTAGTCGTTCAACTATTAGTAGATTACCGTCTACGTCACGGTATGGTCATCTTAAGTATTTGCTATCTATCCACAACATAACCAAATTCTACAGTTTAATTTCAGTAAGAGATGCCAGTGATCCCTCGAGACTTTTATGGGACCCAGTAAGACGAGCTGCGTCCTGCAACGCAATGCGATGTCACAGTAGGCTTTATACCTTGTTAAATAGTCTCCGTAGTTCTTCTGCTGGAGCTAGGGAAGGTGAGTTCAGCCTAGGTCTCTTATGCATCGAGTGACGTTCGAAGCATTGTTCCACTGCGCTGAGTTTTATTTTATTTCTGGATGAGGGAACTGGAATTCACAAGGGGACAAAGTCAAGGCCGAGATAGAGTAACGTAATTTCCCCCGTTTTCCTCGGGCTTTGCCGCCCAAACTCCGAGTTGTTTATCGCTCTCCCAATGACAACCCCAGTCTTCCGACTACCCGCAGAGATCATAGACTTTATATTCTCCTTCCTATACCCATACCCGAGCCTTCCAGAATTCTCCCTTGACCTCGAATGGCTGAAGATCGCCCACGTCTGTCATCAATGGCGGGAGATCGCACTCAGTCAACCCCGCTTTTGGAGTCGGATCGACCTCACTTCCCTGACCGTGGCTGGGGTGACCGAAATGCTCGCCCGATCAAAGAACGCACCGCTACATCTGGTGGCCAATTTGTGTCGGTATAATGTTAACTTTTATCCCATGCGGCTAGGGGCTGTCCACGAGCAGCTTGTGGCCCACTCCTCCCATATCCGCTCCCTTGACATTTTATCGCATCCACTCCTTCTATCACAAACACTCGTACGACTGACATCACCAGCTCCTGCTCTTGAATCGCTTTTATTATGTGCCAGACGCAAAGAAGGAGTGATAACCCGAATCCCTCCCACTCTTTTCAATCACACAGCGCCTAGGCTCATCAGCCTCGAGTTGGACAACTGTTACGTCAATTGGGGTACACTCCTCCTCAAAGGCCTTCGACACCTCACGTTACGGTACCACATTGATGAGGAAAGGCCCGGTCTTCAACCGTGGTTGGAAGCATTGTGTGAACTGTCCCGACTCGAATCGTTGGTCGTTTCCTATGCCACCCCAATCGCGCCACAAATCGTCACACCCATTCCAGAGCCTGTAAAAGCGGTCATACTCCCCTCCCTTACCCGACTTCACCTCACAGATTCCACAAGTTGTTGTACACTTGCACTCGCTCATCTCATCCTTCCATCCCTCACCTGGCTATTTGTCGAGGTTGAATCTTCTCACACCTTCGGCGATGACATACGAACTGTGCTCCCACACTTCGTACGTAATGCCCATGGGTCTCAAGATACCATGCCACTGCAAAGTATGGTAATTGATTTCTGCCTAAGTTGTACGGGTATTCTTCTGTGGACAGACCCGGATGCCGACATGGATTACCACGATTCCAGCTCGTTTACTAGAACGTCACTCTCTGCTCGTGCAGTTTTTACTGCCTCCTGCCCAGTCAGGGATGTTCCGACGAGTACTGCCGTCTGCCGTACGGTATTATCGGCACTTCCAATTAGCTCTCTCGCCACTCTTACCGTATTGGACTTCGGGTTAGTCCCCGAAGAGGTTTGGATTGAGAACATGCCACAGTGGCGCTTGCTTAAGCGCCTGCGCCTCGGCTGTTCAACCGTGTGCAATTTCACAAACGTGCTGAACGGAGATGCAACTTCGGAAGGCTCTTTGCTCCCCTCTCTGACAAAAATCATCATAAACGGCTCTCCGTTGGATGCACACACCGCCAAAGGTCTGCGCGACATGCTTTCGGCACGCGTTGAACAGGGGACACCAATACAGACGCTCGACTTATCTCATTGCGGTGTGGATGAAGGTGCCATGCGGCTTTTCAAGGACATTTTTACAGACGTCCGGGAGCCGGTGGAAATGGGTAGCCTACTCTTCAGTTCCTGGTGAGTGATCAGAAGGAGGGCGAGACGGAGATCTAGGAGGCAGATTTGAAGGCGCTTTGTTTCTCGAGGATTAATCATGATTAATTGATCACGGATACCTGCCACGTAATATGTGATATTGATGTTTTCCGGATGTATGTACTATAATTTCACTTCGTCCAGCGACAGTGATGTAGTAGGATCGCAGACTGCCCCACAAGTAATTTGTCATTTGTGGGCTCACTTGCACTGACGTTCTCTCTCCCGTTTAGTCCATCGTCGTCACCAACTCCGTATCGCATTGGCCGTCATGTATATCCTGTCAGTAACAAATACACCCCGGGGTGCATCCGTGGATAAACGTCGATAAACCCGAGCGAGACACTGGCGCCTGGCGGCAGCGCTACCTGCTCGGTATTCAGCCTCAGCCTCGTGAAATCTCGGACACACTCATAAATACCACACGTCTGCGCGACTCTGCCGCAGGACAATGGGTATGGACGATACACAGTCGTCGGTTTGCTCTTTGATCTCGTCGAAATGTTTCCAAGGCACCGCATCACAGAATAGACAACTGACGCATTCATTCACCAGTCTTCGACTGCGGTGACATTTGTTTCTGTCAAGGTCTGACTTGGAGGAATCGGTAGAGATGGCCCATCTATTCTGGGTACGCACGCGTTCCACCGACAGATCTCATCCGAGTCGTCGTTGGCATCATTGGGAGGGTGTTCTATCTATCTCCTTGCGGTCGCTGACAATCCCACTTTGAGGACGTGCCCAAGAAGAAAAATAGATGGTAGCCATCATAAAACCATGCGATGTGTAGACGACTTGTTGATGTGTGCTACGTAGTAACAACCGGACGAGTTGGTGGCCTAGCATACCAACGAATGAAGCCCATCATGAGAGTTACTGTGGCCTCATGGGTGCCCAGCGCGAGATCCTGGCAGAGTATGGAAGATCGGTTGCAGTCACGGTGGTGTGACAAAGCTTAGACAACACACAGAGAAACACAGCCTCCGATTGCAGTGAAGAGAACGTAAGTTGCACTTCGGCTTGCAAGGAGAGAATGACGAGGGCGGGGTGCCTCGACGTATAAGCGGGAACAAGCAGAGACAGGTATAATGAACCTAAGTTATCTTTCACAAGTACTATGATAAGGGCATGAATGTGAAACTCTCATACGTTGGGAACAGAAGTGAGGGGCAGCAAGGAGGTGGTCATGGTGGCCACCCTCCTTCAAGTTTAAACATGAGATCGATATCTTAACAGACAAAACAAACTCGCCACGATAATAGTCCTATCGCTATAACCCTAATCATACTATATTCGAACAACTTTGTACGGCCCATGCCGTTGCCATATTTGGCCAAGATCCTAAACAATTGACTCTGGTGATTGATCGCGCAGAGTGGCAACCATTGTTCCCTCCTTCAAAAAGATAATAGTCTCAGTCCAGAACGCCGTGACAATGTGCAAGAGTCGTACCAATCTGTCCAATCCTAGTTCACTGTCGGGATCATCCGTGCTCCCCACATCATCCGCAGTGACACTCTGGTGCACGGCAAAAGTTATGGGGGATTGTTCTGTCTTAGATTTGCGAGGGGTTTCGTTCTGTCGAAACGACGGTGGTATGTAGAAGGCATTGGTCGAGTTATCATTTGAAATCCGTTTTCGGAGAGCGTCACGATTATTCAATCTGAAGGTGGCGAAGGTCAAAACTGGCTTGAAAGCGAAGACATCCCTTACATTGCTAGGAAAGAATTCACGTAGGCTTTAAGAATTTCAGTATAGTTCCTTGTTATCTGACTTAAGTACGAACGTACATTTGCCCATCAACCAGAAAAACGCCACACAGATTAAACTAGTCGGCTTAGTTATCATCTGATGGTGCTGTAAGAAAGGACACGGATATGAGATTATAAAAAGGGAAATCTTACACTAACAAGCTTGCCGATAGAAAGCATGCTATTCTGGTTACTTGGTGTAGCAGAGTCACCCTGAATAGATTCTCACCTCGTCACCAAGCCGGTGTTGATACTGTAGGTCATCAGGGTCGTAATGACACAGTCGGTCCTGTACATGGACAGAGTAAGACCTGGTTCTGCTGCAGAGACAAGAAGATTACAACTCACTTTGAGGAGCCTGTCTTGTTGCGATAGAGGTGCCAACACATAGCCAGGGCAATCAGAATGTCTGCCACAACGGATGAGCCCATCCCTACACAAGTCTCCCACTGCGTCGGCTGGACCATCAGCAGGTGTATAAAGGAGATATATGGGGCCATACGATCAATGAGCCATAACGAGAGTATCGCTCGAGAGCAAATCTAGTTCGGATATCAGTTTCCAGGCTAAATGGCTTGACAGACTTTACACACGATTTGGCGGTGAACACTGACATTTGATGGATTGAAGACAATTCACGGACAAGAAGCGAAAATAAAAAACTCACCAGATTCTAGGGCTACAAGAATGTCTGTCAAGGTGGCAAAGTACGCAAATGCTAGTTAACTGACCAAAGCAAATTGTAGCAAGTATTACCTACAAATGGAGATCAGGAAGTGTTCGGTTGAGCCCGAACGAGGTACTCACAATAATTACTGGGACGGCAATGGATTTGGTCACTGCATGGTAATTGTGTCATGGTTGGAGCTCAGAAAAGTTGTGGGAGGAACATTACAAATAAAAACCCGTCTTGCATAAAAGCTATTCCGCATCAGTACACTCATAAGCAACAGGCAGGAAGAAAAACAAACAGTTGTACTAAAATCTGGATGAGACTCTATAGCCATCATCAGCATGCTTACGAAACGTAAGCAAGAGTAGAACATACGTTGATTTCAACTTGAATCTATGCAATGTTACGAAAGTAAAATGTATCAGTCATAAAGCATGTGCTAGAGGACAACATACGTTCATTGACCTAGACTACGAATTAGAGGCAATGGCAGGACTCGGCCGACGAGCCAACTCACCACATGTTAACACCCAGGTTAGCGACATTGCCGAAGTTCAGGATCAGATACCTGATATGATAAGTATGGGGGAATTCAAGATGGTTTCAGTCGCACCAGTAGAGCGAATAAGTGCATAGAATCGTGTGCAGAGTATCTAGGATGCTGAAAAAGTATTATCTGTATATGGCACGTTGATTAAAAGGAATGTCCCACGCACAATAGAAATGCTATGAATCCTTTGAGTACCGTCGAATCTCGAGTGCGATATTGACTAGATCTATTTAGCGTCATGTACCAATGTGAGAGAATGAGGCTTGGTTACCTGTAGTAAATCCACCTGAATGACTCGGAGCCGAGTTTCGAGCCGTAAGTCAGCAGCCTGAGAAGCATGTCTCTCCACTCACATTTGAGTTATCGTCACACCATAAAAGCTATGAGCCAGCTCGCTTAGTAACGTGATGGAAAATGATTCGAAAGGACGTACACCGTGCTAACAAGTAATCCTATGAAAGCGGCCCCATAGTTTACCTGTATGTCTGCTATAACTGTTCTGGACATGTCGACGTGTCAAGTCAACTATAGGTGGCGGCGAACAACGGACGAGGGTGCATGAATAAAAGAGTGGATTGGAGCATTGTTTTTGAAGACTTAGTCCAACAAACTTCAACTGCACTCAACCAGATCGTTTTCAAGTGGATATACTATTAGTGATGGTACCTAGCACCCCGGCGGATCAGCTAGCTGCCAACGCCTGCCATGCAAGTGGATACCTTCTAAAATTCGCCAGCAAGAGGGGGGCATGTCTCCTTCTGGTGACTAAGGTGAGAAAGTGATATCTGTTGCGTGAATACGTTTCGATATTGACAGGGTATGACCCACAATTGAGTATACCATCATTTCTGAGTGTGATGATCTCCGGCTGGCCGCGGCGCTACTCGTACACAGCTACTCGATACAGTATGCAAGAATGCGCCACATGCAATCCATAAGCATTGCTTTCTGACAAGGACGCTTGATCACAGCATTCCAGGAACGAAGGAGGAGATGTATATATGATTCGAATGCGTGGGTCCTCCAACGAAGCATGTGGCATGATCGGAAGGTAGTGGGTCACGCAGTCACGGCCCGATGACTCGGAAACGTGTGGTGCTCAATTAGTCATCGTTATGTCTATATACGCCACGCAATCGGGCCGCCCGCCGCCACTGGATCGATTTCGACCAGCCAATGTGATTATGCGCCCCACCTTGCATACGCGAGAGACCAATTGTTTCCGCACAACCAATATTCTATCAAGAAGAATATTTGCCCGTGGGCGTTCAGTTGTTTCAAGAAAGCGAATAGTCACTATACTTTGACTGAGGGAACATAGATGATGGAGGGTCGCCATCGGTAATGTATGCTATTGTGCTATATTAAATGAGGTTCTACTTATATTAATTTGCCCGACCTGACGAGGACCAGCGCCTGCACTCTCAATATTACTCCAGTGACTCCGTTTGGTTCTTCTTTACGCACTGCCGGGAGTAATGGGACATCACTGGCAGCGATTGAAACGCTTGGCACTGCGAGGATGTGCCCAAGAAGAAAAACGGATGGTAGGCATCATGAAATCATGCGATGTGCAGACGCTTTGTTGACGTCTTCTATGTAGTTACAACCGGACAAGTTGCTGGCCTAGCATACCAGCGAACGATGGCCATCATGATGAGAGTCCACAAGATCCGAGTCCTGGCAGAATACTATTGCCGTAGTGGAAGACCGGTTGCTGTCACGGTGGTATGCCAGTGACAAAGCCTAGACACACACTAATAAACACAGCCCCCAACCGCGGCGAAGAGTACATAAGTGGCACCTGGGTCGGCTTGCAAGGAGCGAACGACGAGGCGGGTGCCTGGACGTATAGGCGGGAATAAGCAGAGACAGGTATAATGAACCTGAGTTATCTTTCACAAGTACTGTGACAAGGCCGTGAATGTGAAGCTCTCACACGTTAGGAACGAAGTGAGGGCAGCAAGGAGGTGGTAATTGTGGTCTCCCTCCCTCCTTTAAACATGGGATCGATATCTTCACAGACAAAACAAACTAGCTAAGACGATAGTGCAATAACCCTAATCATACTCTATTCGGACAACTTTGTATGGCCTACGCATTTGGCCAGGGTCCTAAACATTTGACTCTGGTGATTGATCGTGCAGAGTGGCAATCATTGTTCCCTCCTTCAAAAAGATAATAATCTCGGCCCAGAATGCCATAACAATGCGCAGAGACTCATACCGATTTTTCCAATCCTAGTTCACTGTCGGGATCATCCGTGCTCCCCGCATCATCCGCAGTGACACTCTGGTGCACGGCGAAAGTGATTGCGGTTTGTCCCGTCTTAGACTTGCGAGGTGTTTCGTTCTGTCGAAACGACGATGATATGTGGAAGGCATTGCTCGAATTATCGTTTGAAACCCGTGTCCGGAGTGTGTCACGATTATTCAACCTGAAGGTGGTAAAGGTCAAAACCCGCTTAAAAGCAAAGACTTCCCTTACTCCCTTACATTGCCAGGAGAGTGTTCACGTAGGCTTGAAGAATGTCAATATAGTTTCTTACTATCGAACATAAGTACGAACATACATTTGCCCATCAACCAGAAAAATGCCACCCAGATTAATTTAGTCGGCTTAGTTATGGCCTGATGGTGTTGTAAGAAAGTACGCGGGTATGAGACCATCAAAGGGAAGTCTTACACTAACGAGCTTGCCGATAGAAAGGATGCTATTTTGGTTACTTAGTGCAGCAGAGTCACCCTGAATAGATTCTCACCTCGTCACCAAGCCAGTGTTGATGCTGTATGTCATCAGGGTCGTAATGATGGAGTCGGTTCTGTACATGGATATAGTAAGACCTGGCTCTGCTGCGGTACTAACAACAAGATTATAACTTGCTTCGAGATGCCTGTCTTGTTATGATAGAGGTGCCAACACATAGCGAGGGCAATCAGGGCGTCTGCCACGACGGATGTGCAAATTCCAATGGAACTCTCCCACTACACCGGCCGGGACATCAACGGGTGTATAAAGGAGTAGATCTGGGGCCATACGATTAAAAATGAGCCGTAACGAGAGTATCGCTTGAGGGCAAATCTAGTTTCAGGCATCAGTTCCCAGGCTAAATAGCTTGGCAGACTTTACACACGATTCGGCGGTGAACACTGACATTTGGTTGAAGACGATTCATGGACAAGGAGCGAAAATAAACAACTCACCAGATCCTAGGGCTATAGAGGCATCTGTCAAGGTGGCAATAAGATACGCAAAGGCTAGACAACTTGCCCAAGCAAATTGTAGCAAGTATTACCTACAAATGGAGGTTAGGAAGTATTCGCTTAAGCTCGAATGATGTATTTACGATGATCACTGGGACGGCAGTACTTTTGGTCACTGCATGGCAATTGTGTTATGGTTGGAGTTCAGAAGGGTTGCAGGAGGAACATTACAGATATAAATTCGTCTCGCATAGAAGCTATTCCACATCAGCACACTCACAAGCAAGAGATAGTAACAAAGAACAAACAGTTGTACCAAAATCTGGATGAGAGTCTACAGCCATCATCAGCATGGTTATGACACCTCAGCAAGAGTAGAACATACGTTGATTTCAACTTGAATCTAAGAAATATTACAAAAGTACAATGTATCAGTCATAAAGCATGTGCTAGAGGACAACATACGTTCATTGACCTAGACTGCGAATTAGAGGCGATATCTGGGATGCAGCCAACAAGCCGACTCACCACATGGTAACATCTAGGTTGGCAACATTGCCGAAGTTCAGGATCAGGTACCTGATATGATGAGTGTGGATGAATCAAAGATGGTTTCAGTCCCACCAGTAGAGCGAATATGTACACAGAATCGTGTGTAGAGTATCTAGGATGCTGAAAAAGGTATTATCTGCATATGGCACGGTAATTAGAGGTAATGCCCCACATACAATAGAAACGTTACGAATCCTTTGAGTACTGTCGGATCTCGAGTACGATATTGACTAGATCTATTTAGCGTCATATAGCAACGTGAGAGAACGAGGTTTTGTTACCAGTAGTAAATCCATCTGAATAAGCCGAGGTCCGAGCTGTAAGTCAGCAGCCTGAGAATGCATGCCTCTTCACTCACATTTGAGCCACCGTCACACCATAAAAGCTTTGGGCCAGCTCACTCAGTAACGTGATAGAAAGATGATTCGAGATGACGTACACTGTGCTAACAAGCAATCCTATGAAGGCGGCTCCATAGGTCTCTCGTATGTCTGTTATGGCTGATCCGGACATGTTGATGTGTCGAAATTAACCTATAGGTGGTCGCGAAAAGCGGAAGAGGATGTACGAATAGAAAAAAGTGGATTGGAGCACTGTATTTGAAGACTCGGTCCAACAGACTCTGACTGCACAGAACAAGATTACCTGCAAGTGGATGATGTGATGGTACCGAGCAACTCAGCGCACTTAGCAACTCAGCGCATCAGCTAGCTGTCAGAGCCTGCCATGGTGTCTTCTTAAAATCACCATCAAGAGGCGGTCTTGTGTTCCTCTGGCGACTAAGGTGAAAAAGCGGTATCTGCTACGTGAACATGTTTCAATGTTGACAGGGAATGCCCCACAATCGAGTATTCCATCATTTCTGAGGATGATACGATGACGACCTTCGGCAGGCGGTCCACTGGGCTACACAACTACCCGACACAGTAGTTTGCAGAAACGAGTTACATGTGACCCAAGCACCGCTGTCTGACAAGGGTGTTCGAGTACAGCATTCCAGGAACGAAGGAGGATATGTGTAATTCAGGTGCGTGGGTCCTCCGACGAACTAGTGGCGTGATCGGAACGTCGTGGGTCGCGGCCCGATGACTCAGAAACGCCGGGGGGTGCTCGATTAGTCATGAATACAGCCGTACTGCATGTGACCCGTTGCTGTATGTACGGTCTAATTGGCCAAATCTATCACGTTTCACGTATCAAATGACAACCCCCATCTTCCGTCTACCTCCAGGGATCATTGGCCATATATTTTCCCTTATATACATATCTAAGGCATCTTTGAGCGCAGGAAACGTGGTTGCCTTGGCTGCGTGCCAGTGAGCTCCTGTTTCGCACGTAGGCAAGTGTAAGATGGCTGAACCTTGCACATATCTATGCGTGTCCCATCAGGTGGGATGGGCATATCATATATCGTACACCACGTGGCGAACGGGATGTTATCGAACTACCATGATAAATTGGTAGGGCGGTGGTAGTAGTACGACTCGGACGTCACCACACCCATCTGTTGCATTGGCATAGGCCGCATAGCTTCTAACATCTTTGCTTCGTATTCGCACAGCGGTTCTCAAACACCAGACCATTTGATTCGCCGCAATTTCAGGCTCATTTCGACTAATGAAATGCATTACTGGGTTGGGGACAGCATGATCGAGAGAAGTTTCAAGTTGTATGTGGAGGGGAGGGATGAACATATTGTAGTATTCGAGAATAAGAGACAATATTGGAAAGAAATAGGGAGAGGGGTGTGACTGGCCAGCAAGTACCAGTGTTGATGAATTAGGGAGGGGGAGAGAACAGTCACAGACGTGTTGGTATTCTGCGAGTACTACAGTAGTACATCGCGGACACTAGCAGACTCATACACGGCCGTGTAGCACAGAGAGGATGGGGCGGCACTTGATCACACAAATAAGAAGGGAGACGATAGGGCATTCTTTGTTGTCATCCATCGAAGACGTGGCCTTTATTTATTTATGAGACAGGAATCTATTTACACAACTTAATTGTACTAATCCAGAAGGAGACAGAAAGCAAGGCGCGGGGAGAGGAAATGCGCAGTCGCGCAGTGCGCAGATTACTCAATTGCTCGGGCTCTACGGGCGATGAGGCGGTGTGTGTGACTATGGTGAACGGGGGACGTTGCTGCGCAATTCAGAAAGCGGTGTGTGTGATGCATGTAGACATTCAGAGGTTAGTGCGCCTACCTCCCTTACAATGACGAGACTGCATCAGTGCTTGCTCAGGACCCATTGAGTTTGCAAGCTTCCACTGGTTGCCTGCCACTCCTACTCGGGATAAACTTCAATCTCCGAGTCAGCCTCGCTAGGTGATCTAGTAATGGCCAGTGATGTGTGAAACACTCCAGTATTCTATTGCTGTGACACATGCCAGTGCTCTAGCCCGACCCTGACGAGGACCAGCGCCTGCACTTTCAATATTACTCCAGTGACTCCTTTTGGTTCTTCTCTGCACACTGCCGGGAGTAATGCGACATCACTCGCAGCGATTGAAACGTTCAAGTTGTGGCACTGCGAGGATGTGCCCAAGAAGGAAAAACGGATGGTAGGCACCATGAACCATGCGATGTGCAGACACATTGTTGACGTGTTCTATGTAGTAATTACCGGACGAGTTGCTGGCCTGGCATACCATCGAACGATGGCCATCATGAGAGTCCGCGAGATCCAAGTCCTGGCAGAATACTATGGCCGCAGTGGAAGACCGGTTACTGTCACGGTGGTGTGCCAGTGACAAAAAGCCTAAACACACTCCAACAAACACAGCCCCCGACCACGGCGAAGAGTACATAAGTGGCACCTGGGTCGACTTGCAAGGAGCAAACAACGAGGCGGGTGCCTCGACGTATAGGCGGGGAATAAGCGGAGACAGGTATAATGAACATGAGTTATCTTTCACAAGTACTGTGACAAGGACATGAATGTGAAACTCTCACACGTTGGGAACGAAGTGAGGGCAGCAAGGAGGTGGTAATTGTGGTCACCCTCCTTTAAACACGGGATCGATATCTTCACAGACAAAACAAACTCGCTACGACGATAGTGCAATAACCCCAATCATACTCTATTCCGACAACTTTGTGCGGCCCACGCCGTTGCTATATCTTGACCGAGATCCTAAACAGGTGATTGATCGTGCAAAGTGGTGATCATTGTTTCCTCCTTCAGAAAGACGATAATCTCGATCCAGAACGCCGCAACAATGCACAAAGACTCGTACCGATTTGTCCAATCCTAGTTTACTGTCGGGATCATCCGTGCTCCCCGCATCATCCGCAGTGACACTCTGGTGCACGGCGAAAGCGATTGTGGTTTGTCCTGTCTTGGACTTGCAAGTGGTTTCATTCTGTCGAAACGACGGTGACATGTGGAAGGCATTGCTCGAATTATTGTTTGAAATCCGTGTTCGGAGAGTGTCACGACTATTCAACCTGAAGGTGGCGAAGGTTAAAACCCGCTTAAAAGCAAAGACTTCCCTTACATCGCTAGGAGAGTGTTCACGTAGCCTTTAAGAATGTCAATATGGTTCCTTACTATCTGACATAAGTACGAACATACATTTGCCCATCAACCAGAAAAATGCCACCCAGATTAATTTAGTCGGCTTAGTTATGGCCTGATGGGGCCGTAAGAAAGTACGCGGGTATGAGATTATTAAAGGGAAATCTTACACTAACGAGCTTGCCGATAGAAAGCATGCTATTCTGGTCATCTGGTGTAGCCGAGTCACCCTGAATAGATTCTCACCTCGTCACCAAGCCAGTGTTGATACTGTAGGTCATCAGGGTTGTAATGATGGAGTCGGTTCTGTACATGGATATAGTAAGACCTGGCTCTGCTGCAGAGACAACAAAATTACAACTTACTTTGAGAAGCCTGTCTTGCTGCGATAGAGGTGCCAACACATAGCCAGGGCAATTAGAATGTCTGACACAATGGATGAGGCCAACCCTACGCAAGTCTCCCACTGCACCGGCTGGGCCATCAGCATGTGTATAAAGGAGTAGATATGGGGCCATACAATCCATGAGCCATAACGAGATCGTTCGAGGGCAAATCTAGTTCGCATATCAGTTTCCAGGCTAAATGGCTTGGCAGGCTCTACACACGATTTGACAGTGAACGCTGACATTTGATGGATTGAAGACAATTCACGGACAAGAAGCGAAGATAAACAACTCACCAGATTCTATGGCTACAAGAATGTCTGTTAAGGTGGCAATGTACACAAATGCTAGTTAACTGACCAAAGTAAATTGTAGCGAGTATTACCTACAAATGGGGGTTAGGAAGTGTTCGCTTAAGTTCGAATGATGTATTTACGATGATCGCTGGGACGGCAGCACTTTTGGTCACTGCGTGGCAATTGTGTCATGGTTGGAGCTCAGAAGGGTTGCAGGAGGAACATTACAGATATAGATTCGTCTCGCATAGAAGCTATTCCACATCAGCACACTCATAAGCAAGAAATAGGAACAAAGAACGAACAGTTGTACCAAAATCTGGATGAGACCCTATAATCATCATCAGCGTGTTGTAAGACACGTCAACGAGAGTAGAGCATACGTTGATTTCAACTTGAATCTATGCAATATTAAGAAACTATAATGTATCAGCCATAAAGCATGAGCTGGGAGACAACATACGTTCATTGACCTAGACTGCGAATTAGAGGCGATATCTGGCAGCATGCAGCCAACAAGCCAACTCACCACATGTTAACATTCAGGTTGGCAACATTGCCGAAGTTCAGGATCAGGTACCTGATATGATGAGTATGGCGCAATCCAAGATGGTTTCAGTCGCACCAGTAGAGCGAATAAGTGCATAGAATCGTGTGTAGAGTATCTAGAATGCTGAAAAAGGTATTATCTGTATATGGCATGGCGATTAAAGGTAATGTTCCACATACAATAAAAATGCTATGAATCCTTTGAGTAATGTCGGATCTCGAGTGCGATATTGACTAGATCTACTTAGCACCACGTAGCAACGTGAGAGAATGAGGTTTTGTTACCGGCAGTAGATCCATCTGAATAAGGCGGGCTGTAAGTCGACAGCCTGAGAATGCGTGTCTCTTCACTCACAGTTGAGCCACCGTCACACCATAAAGGCTTTGGGCCAGCTCACTCAGTAACGTGATGAAAAATGATTCGAGAAGACGTACACTGTGCTAACAAGCAATCCTATGAAGGCGGCTCCATAGGTCTCTCGTATGTCTGTTATGGCTGATCCGGACATGTTGATGTGTCGAAGTCAACGTATAGGTGGTTGCGAAGAGCGGAAGAGGGTGGACGAATAAAGGAAAAGTGGATTGGAGCACTGTATTTGAAGACTGTCCAACAGACTCCAACCGTGCAGGACCAGATTACCTGCAAGTGGATGTTGTGAACTTGTGATGGTACCTAGCAACTCAGCGCATCAGCTACTAGTAGCTGCCAGGGCCTGCCATGCGAATGGATGTCTTCTTAAAATCACCATCAAAAGCGGCTTTGTGCTCCTCGGTGACTAAGTGAGAAAGCGGTATCTGTTATGTGAACACGGTTCGATATTGACAAGGGATGGCCCAGTGGCGGGCGGGCGGGTGGCGGCAGCGAATCAGGAAAAACCTCCCACGCTAGCGAGAGGTAATTGGCTCTAGCGAACACTAGCGAGCAGTAGCGAGAGATAATTGACACCTTTGCCGAGAAAAT
>QFEY01003982.1:0-15702 GCA_003316435.1 Russula virescens | reverse complement strand
AAGATTACGTTGCTCTGAAAATAGGGCATATAGGGGGCTCCCCTTCAAAGCTCAGTTATGAGTATGACATATATACAACACTCTCTGGGAGCACCAGCATCTCTGAGGTACTCTGGTATGGCAAGGAAGGCCTACATGAGATCATCGTCTTGGAATACCTTGGAACCTCACTTGGAGATCTGATCAGCAAGCGGCAATTTGACCCCAAGAAGGCATTCTTGTATGCCTCACAGATGGTGTGCTTGCTATGAATGTAAACTGGATCTTACTGAATGCACTCACATTCCCAGCTCGCAGCGATCGAGTTGCTACATACTCGACACTACATCCATCATGATATCAAGCCCACAAATTTCATGATTCTAGTCAATTGCCCCTCTCCCAATGCATTCCTCATTGACTTTGGTCTGGCACAGCGATTCCACAATCCCGAGACTTATTTGCACGTTCCATACTCCACACATCATTCGATCGTTGGTACCCTTCCGTTCTCCTCCATCAACAGGCAACAAGGACATGCCCAATCCCGTCACGATGACCTGGAGTCCCTCACTTATACTATCATTTATTTGGCACACAGCAAATTACCTTGGACCAGCCTTCGTGACCAAGAGGCAATCCTTCAGAAGAAATCATCGATAACTGCGGAAGACCTGTGCCAAGGCTTATCTGCTCCCTTTTGCAACTTCGTCACCTATGTCCATTCCCTTGGCTTCGATGAGAAGCCTGATTATCCATACCTCCATTTGATCATCTCACAGTGCTCAGTAAATGAGACCAACAAGCCTAGTAAAACGCCTCCTGCCGTTCACGTCTCTGTTGGTGCAGAGCACATGCCTGGTGTCAGCGATCAGGTGTAAGTAAGCCTTGAGCAGTACATTATCTATTCTAACAATACCATTCATCTAGTCTTCGATTGTCAACTCGCATAGCCCCATGACCCTTTTGGTACCCTTGTACATCTAATTCCCCAAGAACACCCAGGCATAAATCATAGGTGATGAGTTATGGTACTTTTCTGCTCTTCTTACTATATTCAAGTTGTCATGGGGGCAGAGTTTATGTACTGCACTTCAAAGACCAATTGTTGTAGTCTGGTGTATTGCAATTGATTTTTTTATACAGTTATGGAGTGTGTACGAATTTACAACAAGATCCCTGAGATTGGGTGCATGCGAGAGAAATTCAGATGAGCGTGGCAATGCAAACTTTGTATAGTCATAAATGTAGCTACATACAATCTAAACTACTTGTTCTGGGAGATAGAAAGGTCCAAGTGACAAGCACGTGCCAATGGGGGTGAGAAGAAAGCGATAGTTGCGCCAGTTCAGGCTTGTTGGGCGAGGCGGTCACGGGGCATGTCATTGACAGTTGAGGCAGGGCAGTCAGGGGTTTTGGGAAGCAGTGTAGGATTATACAAAGATGGTAGCTATACACAATGTAAACTACTTGATCCAAGCAACAAGTGGGCGAAGAAAAAAGTGACTGCTGGTGTCGAGCTTGTTGGGTGTAGTGTTGGGGAAGTTTGGTTTGTGCCTGAAACCACTTAGTGAAATGAAGGTAAAGACCTTATTCAATTGCTTAGCAAATTTAGGGTTATGGTCTCCTATATCTGGAGATAGTGTCCCTAAATTTGCTAAGCAATTGGATAAGTCCTTTACCTTCATTTCACTAAGTGGTTTCAGGCACAAATCAAACTTCCCCAACACTAGTTGGGTGAGCAATCGCAGGGCTTGTTGCCGACAGTTGAGGCAAGACAGTTGGGGGCTTCGAGCATCATTGCACGCTGTGTGTCACTCACTTCCTCAAATCCAAGGTCATAGCAGCCTTATACCAGTTACTCATATGGGCTTGAAGTTGCTTGCGGTGTGCGTGCAGTTGTGGTTGAAAATTGTGTCGTGTCCGAGGTAGTGGCTGAGTCAGCTGCTCGAGCTGAGCTGTAATCTAGCTGGAGAAAGCCGGTGTTTTTACCGGCTCGGCTCGGCTCGGCTCAGTGAACCTGAACCCAAGGCTTGGCTCGGCCCGGCATACAGACCAAGCCAGCTCAGGTGGCTTGGCTTCAGCTCAGCTCTGGCTACATGAGCTGCTGCAATGCTATGATCCATCTCGGGATCGTTATCACAATAGCGATCAAGTAATGTTCTGGTATTTTGATAAATCAGCAAAAGGAGCAGAGCTCTACCTATGCGTCAGGAGATCTGGCGATAGGACTGAATGTGGTCCTAAGTTGAGTGAAGTCACGTGTTGCCTAATTAGGCAGGAGGTCGGTCCGGGAAGGGCTGGTACAGGTAGTGCACAGACAAGTTGATTGATATAGCTCAATCACTAAGCTCTGTGTGACTTGCGAATGAACACAAGTCAAAAGTAAATGATAGAGGTAGAGGATGGCCTTGGATGCGCACACAAGAGGTTCAGGATGATAAGATGAAAACTGAGTTAACTCAGGCTTAGGGCCTATGTTCAGTACTAGCGCAGGTATAAATACAGGTATACTACTGGATGACAAATCAGTCTTGCTAAGTGTGATCAGTAATACTAAGTAATCAGCCAAGCAGTCAAGTCAGCAATCAGTAATCGAACAAGGAGACTAGTAAGTAATGAATCAGCGAGTATCAGAAGTATAGTAAGCGAGCTGAGGAATCAAGAGATGATCAGTAAGTAATCTGACAAACCGATGACGTCGAGCTGAGTAACAATATAGTAAGCAGGTCATGAGAACAGGTATGATGATAAGGGAACAGTAATCAGTACAGTAATAGAGGAACAAGAAGGAGAACATAGCAGAAGGTTCTGGAAGTCACATGATGTGACATGTGATTAGTCAGGTGATTGGTCACCTGATGCAGCACCTGACCAGTCATATGACTGGTCACCTGATAAGACATGTGATCTGTCATGTGACAGATTATGTGAGGGTTCTGGAGATTCTGGATAGAGCATGAAAGGCAGTGAGTCCCAGGGGATTTGCTGGGAGGTGCAGGCAAGGGTATAGGAAGGGTCTATGGGAGGACCAGGGCCAGAGCTTGTAACATGCAACACTATGTAGGTATCTCTGAAGCGGGGGAAAGCACTTGTATTGATGTGTTACATATATATACCTACTATAGTAATCATGGCGTCTTAATATCTAATCAATAGCCACTTATCTCCCCGGCTATCTCTTATAAATGAGAGCTGGTATCCCACAGTCACGTGGGTGTCAGTGGGGGGAGAGCAAGGGACATTCGGATCACAATGGACCACGATGAGGAAAAGTTCAAGCACGTGCAGGCGACTCCAATTTAACTCCCACAGTACTCCCACCTATTCCACTCAAGGACATGGTCATGCTTTCCCTCTTACTCTCTTTCCATCTGCATGATCCAATCGATGTTGCCTCAATACGACGTTCAATGTACGTATCATTATCATTATGAGGTCTGCAGCATAGATAACCATGGGCCTGTCTAGTGCACAATGCGAATGCTATGATGGCAATTGGGTCCTCGCTTCGCGTTCCTCCTCGACATCGCATCCCTAGGTCTTCCACAACAGTTTCGAGATCTGCTGACTTGGCCTGCAGGACAAGCGCGTCCTGGTCAAGGGCGAACACAGCGAATACCCCGACTTTGTGATGCCCGTCAAGGTCAACCACATGCACCCCGTGATGGCGTTGCAACAGCAGCCTGCCCCTGCGTCGAGCTTCACGATTCCGCAAAAGGGCATGACATGGATGACGGAGTTCCTCACAACGATGGGCAATCTGCGCACTGCATGTTTGAAGGCATGAGTGACGTGTCCATCATGTCCTCTACCTTCGTCGGCCAACAGGGGGTTCAGGTGAATAACATCTCTCGCTTGAAGGCGTCTTTATCTGGGGTACGTTCCCACTCTCCTCTGTATGCCGAGCCCCCAATGCACCTGGCGGGTTTTCGCTCATCAGCCACCCAAGGTGCAGGTCCAGAGTGGCTGGGGATGTGCATCAACCCTAGGCTGCTGACAGGCAAACGAATACTAGCCTGTTCCTTCCCCCAAACGAAAACTCGGCGAAGTGCCCTCAAATTTCCCCCTTATCTCCCTGTAATACTGCACGTGCCCGCGCAAGCCCGCTGCATGTGACACCTCCAAATCGAAGGCCAGGAAAATATACGAGAGACCATGAAGGTTCGCTGCACATATATTCCCTTGTTCAGCTCCCAACCCCTCTGCCAACACCGATGTCTTTGTTCTTGCACCCTCCATCAACTCCTCGCACTCTGTACACACTCATCAAGCAACTTCAGTGTCAGCGCAACTAGGTCATCTTGCATGCGTAAGGCTACCATTTTCTCCATCGCTTGCTCAATGTTTTCCCAAGAAGGCTCATGATGCCTGGCCTCTGGGAATTTGAGGATTTGCGTTCGACGAGTGTTCGTTTGGATTATACGCTATTGTGCTTTGAGACGACAAGTTTAAAGTTAGGTTACAATCTATGGCCTGCCACTATAGCAAGAGTAGAGCTCTTTGGCCGCATTCATCAGGATAACAAGGTGCCTCTTGAGAGCTTCTTTTCCCTTCTTGATGTGCTTAAAATAGGTTTCAAGAGTATTTCAAGTGGGTGGTCTGCCCACTTGATACACATCTTGTACAAAGGATTTACACTTTTTCAAGTTGCATTCCTATTCTTGAAACACACTTTTCATCCTTTTTCTATTTGACACATTTGATGGCACTCATCAAATGAAAAAAATGATGATCAAGCTGTATTTTATGTATTCAAAGAGCTTACAAGAAGGCAAAAGTCATCAGGAAAATCTGGCCTTACTTAGATGTGCTTAGAGCAAAAGTTGGCTTAATCTTAGCTTAGCTATAATTTCTAAGCCATGTAAGATATTTCTTTATCACTAAACAACACTAAGTTGTATAAGTTAGCACAAAAATTCTAAAACTAGCATGGGCTTATAACATAATATTGAACTAAGTTACTGTAAGTGAGCATTAAATAATGGCTAAGTTGGTTACTAAAACTTGCACATGGCTTACTGTGCTTAGGCATTTTAATGCTGAGAGTTGGCTTAGCCCTTAATAAGCCAGCCTAAGATACATCTAAGATATAATTCAGCAACTTCAGATTTTCCTGATGGCCACTGCCTCTCATTATCATTTTTGTCTGTCTAACCAATTATACATATACTTTATTCACATCTCTTCCTGGCCCTCACATCATCTGGTGTGTTGCCGATGTACCAGTCTCATGTGCTGAACCATTGTCCTTCATTTTGTTTCAGATTGCCTTGATTTCCACAGACCAAATAAAGCCAAAGTCACATGAACACTTTTGAATTGATACTTTTGTTTCGTGTATTCTCTTACTGCACACCCTGGCCCCTGATGATAGCGCAAATGCTGCCAACCTGAATGCCACCAACATGTGCAAACGCAAGGCCAACACAATGCAAACAAGGCCAAAATGCAATGCAAACAAGTCATGAAGATTTGAACCAAACCTGAATGCTGCCGACACCATGCAAACACAATAAAACCAACACACTCAAACGCTGCCAATGAACCAATGCATGTGAATGCCACCAACAGACCAACACATGCAAATGCCACCAACAGACCAATGCAATGCGAACACCACAAACAGACCAACACACGCGAATGCTGCTAACAAGGCAACCAATGCGAACACTGCCAACAAACCAATGCACGCCAATGAGGCAACAAACGCGAATGCCACTGACAGACCAATGCAACATGAACACCACCAATGAACCAACACATGCAAACGCTGCCAACAGACCAACACACGTGAATGCCACCAATGGATCAACACACATGAATGCCGCCAACAGACCAACACATGCAAACGCTGTCAACAAGGCAACCAATGCGAACGCTGCCAACAGACCAATGCAATGTGAACACCACAAATGGACCAACACACACAAACACCGCCAACAAGGTCAACCAACTCTAACACCGCAAACAGACCAACACACATGAACACTGCCAACAAGGCCAACCAATGCAACACCACAAATGGGCCAACACATGTGAACAAGGCCAATGAGGCCAACCAATGCAAATGCCACAAACACAACCCAATGCCGCCAATGCCAGCAATGACAGCAAGTTCTATTAGCATCACTACCTTTAGCTCCTGCATTCAAGGGATCCCACAATTGCAGGTCTTCTTAGATGCAGGAGCTGATGGTATCTGATGTGTATAAAGGGTGATGGTGGGTTACCTGTACCCGCCTGACCTGTGGGTTGTGGGTACAGGTAAGCACAGGTACAGGTACAGGTATGCTTTTGAGTACCTGCAGGTTACCTGTGCACTTCCCTACCTATCAGACATCTTCTGCTTAAGAATACAAGCCCAGAAGATATCAATCAAGACATCAGAAACTGACCAATCCCTGAAGAAATATGAACTATGGCCACCACTACTGAGACAAGAGTTGAAGCTCCTATGAACATCACAGAATTCCATGCCAGCTGCACTAGCCTCCAAGGCACTAGGCAAGTGATCCAAGACCTAGAAGGCCATCCAAACAGAGGACAAAACCCACCAGGTGGATTGGGAAACCCAGGAGGAGGAGGACCCAGTGGGCCTGGAGGCCCCAATGGAGGAGGATTTGGTCCCAACATCCCAAATGCATACATCCCAGTACCACCAGCAGCCAATGTAAAAGCAATGGGACAACTGCCACAGATCTTTTATGGAAGTCCCAAACAAGCCAAACCTTTCATCAAAGAAGTAAAAGCATATCTACACCTCAATCAAGATGTGGCAGGATACAAATCCCCCATCAAGAAAGTAGCATTTACTCTAACACTTATCAAAGGACCAGAGACAGCTACATGGATAAAGACCATAGGAGAATGGTTGGACACACTAGACCTGGCCATGCAAAACTACCCAGCAATTTGGATCTGATTTCTGGAACTCTTCAAAGAACACTATATGGATTCCACTGAAGCAGAAGAAGCCATCACTGCACTAAGCAAATTGAATATCAACCTTGCCATGCCAAATCTTTTCTTCACACAATTCAAAGACCTTATAGAGAAAGCCAGCTTTGATCTGTTGCACTCTGGTGTCATGGACAGACTCTGGGTATGTTTAGAAGAACTGGCCTATGTGAAAATTTTACTATATGCATCCTGACCTGTTCTGATCATTGTACAAGTATGGTACATCCCTTTTTGGCTTCCTGGATCGCCTGAGGATCCCTGTATTATTTGCTGTGTCTGTGACTCATTCTGACTCATCCCTGATGTGTACTGTACTTGTGGGCAGTGTCCCAGTGTTGTTCCAGACCCTAAGATCAGTACTTATAGTATTACAATCCCTCCTGTATATAAGGATCATTGGTATGAAGTTGAGCCCTAAGCTTGACTTAATTCTCAACTTGTGGCTTCTTCACCCTGCACATTGAGAGGATAAGGGATCGCCATACATTTGATCCCCTCTCCTCTTGTTTCTCATGTGCAGAGTCTTTTCAGTCACTCATCTAGCTTTGCTCCTTCAAGACTCTACCTAGTCTACCTGCTTAAAGGCACAGGTGTATACCACTTAAGCTTGAGCATTAAGCAAGCATGTCACTAGCTACTCTACTGATTGGACTTTGATTCAGGTATCACTCACTCATATCAGATCTGATCAATAGTGCACAGACTTGGGGTGATTTGAACTGTATATCAACTGTACATTTCTATTACACCAAGTTGTGTTCTCAGAGATCGAAGAGTGAGCATGTCTACTCCCTCTTCTCCCTCTGATAGCTTGCTAGGGTCCACTTGACCTTGTTCTTGCAAGCTCTTCAGTCCAAGGCCCACTACAGCCTTAACAGCCAGGGCCCTCCAGATGGACAGTTTACCACTGCCCTGGGCCCACCTGACTTCTTCACTCATGGATGCACCAAGTACTCGTCATGCCTGTGGTGCCTTGGGTTTCACTGTGAGGGCCTCCCCACATGCAGTGGCAACAACCACTGTACCTGGTGCTCCAATTGGGGACATTGGTCAGCCAATTGCACTTCACCCCACAATCTCTGCCAGGATTTCTGTCAGGTCCCGAGTGGCCACATTTATTACCAGGATAACTGCCCTTCGACAGATTTCATGTGGGCCTCCATGATAATAGAGCCCACTTACAACTCCTGTGGTGGTGCAGTCGATATCGACTGGAACCCCTTCTCCAACTACTCCAACTAGGTTGGATTGCATGGTAGCAATCCCTTAGGGCAGGTGTACTGTTATGAATGTCCAACTTTTTTCTTTCCTCCTTTACCTCATTTTGCTCACACTCGTCTTCTTCCACTTACTCATTGCCCCTGACACGTATGCTGCCACGTATTACCCATCTCTCCCATATAACTCATATTAACAGCCTCTGATAAGGCCTTGTCTGGGGCCTCACTTGCAATAGCAAGCCTAGTGGGATGCGAGTGATCAGTGGGTTTCCGAGTGAAGTTGCATAGTGCCTAATTAGGAAGGTAACCGGTCCGGTGAGGGCCAGAACGTGGTGCAACTCTGAAGTTGATTGCTTATAGCCCAATCAATAGGCTTCAGACAGCTTGTGACTAAACACAAGTCCAAAAGTAAATGCTAGTGAGATGAGGAGGTCCTTCAGAGATGCACACAGTTAATGGAGTGAGACAATAGTGTGTATTGAATAACACAAGCTTAAGGCTTGAGTAAAATACAGATGTCTCTTTATATACCATGACTTACTTCCAGAACATTCTGAGACAAGTATTGATGAGTCAGCAATGATGAAGTATCAGTAAGCGATCAGTAATCAATGAGTCAGTGATGACGAAGTATCAGTAAGCAATCAGTAATCAATGAGTCAGCGATGACGCAGTATCAGTAAGCAATCAGTAATCAACGAGCCAGTAACAACGAAGTAGTGTACAACAATGAAACAATCACATGAGGTCAAGGTCAGCAGGTCATGAGTCAGGCACATAACAGCCTTGCTTCTGATGACTCATGTCTGACTCACTTTACTTATGCACAGCTTCTGTGATTCCATCTTGTTCTCTTTAATTCCATCTTTGATTGATGTGGCTGTTGTATGTACTATTATTAAGATATGACTCCTTTGTACAGCCTCATCTAGTTAGGTATATAAGTAGTGCCTCTAGGTAGCTTGTAACCCTAGACTTGTCTTAGTTACCTTCCTGCAACTCAGTCATCATATCCTCTCCTCTCTCCCAGTTCTAAGACTTAGAGGCACCCTTCCTTGAAGGCCCCTCTTCTGCTATACTAGTGCACTTATCGTTGCACTAAGTGAGTTGCCCTTGCAGCAATAGACTCAGGTCTACAACTCATCTACTTGCACCAACCAAGACAGGGGTTGGTAGCTTGCCATCAGCATGGGCCGGTTCCTTCAGTAATTAAGGCAATGTCATTGGGCTTACCTGAGTGACATACCTTTTGAGGTAGTGCCAGGGACATCACCACAGTCATCACCATCTGCCTAAGGATCAGCATGGGTGACACCATGGGTTTTTTTTAACACACTGTACCTGCAACCTGTAACACCACACCCATACACTCCACCATACCTGCAGCAGCAGGTTCAACCTGTGGTATATCTAACAAACCATGGTGTATAACACCATGGTATATTGCATTACAGTATTTAATACTATGAATCACTCAAGTTTTATATATAAGCATAGCTATGAAACTCAAATTTCAACACTAGCACAGCTACCATAACTCATTCCATCTGTCTTACTCAATGCCCACTTCCTCCCATAATGCGACTTATGAATTGATGCAGTGATACTTGGCATGTTAACGAGGTCCTTCCAATACCAATCCCCAAAGCAGAGGAATGCTCAGATAGTGTCTGAGGATAGTTGGTTGCATGTGAAATGTAACAGTTGTCGGCCTTGTGAGAAGAGTTGCTCAATTGATGTAGAGGTTGCTAAAAATATTATTAGTAAAAGAATCAGATATTTATACAAAGAAGAACACACTGGGAATACTGAGGTAGTCAAGTGCCATTGCTGAAAGAGTCAGAAATACAATGTGATGCTCCCACCACCACAGAATCAGATCATGGACCTTCTCAAGTGGCTGAGATAAGAAGTCATCAAGTTCACTTTGCTCATCAGCACCATCCATTGGAATGTCCAAGAACTCTGTAAATTCATTAGTATTTCTAAGGTCTTTCATCTGCACAGTGATTGGAATCAGCATAAACTTGTAGAGTAACTTTTGACATACCTTGGTCAGCTCTGACTTCCTGAGTGCAGCATATATGGCATATTTATCTCAAACAATTGATTCAGCTGTATTGATCCAGACCTTCTCCCAACCATGCTTATAGAAGTATTTCAGCTTGAGGTTGGGATGTAAGACTATAAACCTATTTCAGCACCAGGTGACCAAGCAGATGTAAAGCCTACCAATAGCAATCCAGTAGATATTCAACATATCAGTCTTTGAATAGTACATATTGATTGATGCACAAGCAAATTTGAGAGTGTGTTTGATTGGTGGTGAAAGTTGTTGAGTGTTGGGCCCACAAAGAAATGAGTCAAGTTGATCCATTGTTGGAATTACATGTGTAATTGTTGCCAATGTGTTCTGGGAGAAGAACAGTGTTGTGTCCTTGTATATCTATAGTACATCAGTAAAGAACATATGTATCTTGAATGAAATGAAGATATACCTTCAATATGTGAAGTAGGTCACCTACAATCCTCCAGTCTTCATCATCAAGCTCATATTGACAAAGCTTTAAAGCCTTGTTTGCTGTGATGTTGTCAATGGCCAGGCAATACTTCATTGCCACTTCTAGCATGTTGTATGTTAAGTTCCAACAGGTCTTGACATCATGAGGTATCAGTCAGATCAGAAGCTGATGCTTGCTGCATGCCTTGCACCATGCAGGGAGAGCTTGGGTGGTTGGATTAAGGATGGCAAATGATAGTTTACAGATCTATAAGTAATGCATAAGTCATTGAAATAAAAGAAATTAATGTGACACACCTTATTAAGGGCTACTCGTACAGTGGCTGTACTCTCCATAAGACCCTCATCATCTTCATCACCCTTAGGGATCCGCACGGGTCAACCCGCGGGTTTGCTTTCTCCTGATTCCCAGCTTCAAAACAAAAAAATTTTCATCCAAAATGGTTGAGAAATGACTGAGATATGGTATTTCAGTCATTTCTTGACTGTTTTAGATGAAATTTTTTTTGTTTTCGAGCTAGAAAGTAGGAGAAACACTCCTACGGGTCGACCCATGTGGATCCTTAATCACCCTCATCATCCTCATTATTGTCTTCTTTGTTTTCTTTGTTGCCAAGATCATCAGCTAGATTGCCATCAGCATCCTCCTTCAAAGTGTCAAAATCGATGCTGTCCCTGGAAGCAAAGGCAACATCATCACTTAAAGCTTGTGAGACATTACCATCTTCCTCTGTATTGTCTGGAATGGTGGAGGATATGAAAGGCTTGAGGAGCCTCTTGGCAGAAAGCTGTAATGTATGATTGAAACAGCAAACTTGATTCACTTGGTCAAAGGAATTTGGAAAGCTGTGAAGGTAGTTCATCTGCTTGTCATTTGATGTCACATTGTCCCCATTAAATGCAAGGATCTTCAAAAATCTTATTAGCAAATAATATAATGGGTTGATGTGTGATGTACTTTATTCTCCAACCCATGGTTGATTAGCATATTCTGGAAGGCTTTGGCAAGAGTCTCTCCAGTGTGGGACTAATTGAAACATGATTCAGATATGAAGGTCTAGCTAAATAAATAGAACATACCTTGGGAACTTCGATAATATCCATCATAAATGACAAGATATGGCCTCTGTAATAAAGGTGAACTGTCCATGCAATGAAAGCACAATGGTTTATTGAAGACCATGCATCAGTAGCAAAATGTACCAAGCCAGAGTGTTCCTGCAAAGGAGATTGGCATTAAGTCACTAAGCACATTGTAACATAAGGGCTTACCTTCAAGATTTTGTTGACATGGACCCTTGTCTGCTCAAATGCAACCTTGATATCACAAGCAATGGTCTCAGGGCTTGGAATTGAGGTGGAGGGTCTCCCAGTCTTCATAAGGATCTTGAACTGGTGATCCTTGATGATTTCCAAGGGTCAGTTGCATTCTGCAACCCATTGAGTGATATGAGCCCTTTCAAATATCATTCAGCTATTGCCCCAAGTAGTACAATGTAAAACTCACCTTGTTTCATCGGCAGTATGGGCCCAATGGGAAAAAGTAATGGGCTGCTGGCCAACCCAAGCAAATGCCACAAATATAGACTTGTCCTTGCCATGCAGTTGAATTTGGTCATAGGCAGCTTCAATGGCATCAGCACTGAAGCACCTGAGGGCATGAGTCTTGAGATTTGAGGTGACACCATGGTCCTTCAAGTCCTGGTACCATTGGATGCCCTTGATGTTAGCCTTACAGCATTTGGCAGTGCATTTGAAGGAATGGTATTTTCATCCATCCTTGTACCTAATCTCGACCTTTGGCTTGAAAAAGCTATAGATTGGGAAGCGCCAATTGGCCTGTAGATGTCCTAAAGAATAACTATCAGTGACTTGGTATCTATGGATGTTAGATAACCTACTGAGTTCCTGCTCTGCTGTTTCCTTGTGTGGATCGGTGTCAACACTATCGTCACTCCCATTGATATCAATGACAGTGTGTATGGGGCTGTTGCTATCCCCTGAAATGAACCCTGAGTAAACCTGAGCTGTAGTTGAAGGTGACTCATACCTGCATCATCAGTGCCATTTGATGACATATGAGTGCTAGAGCAAGCCTTCTTGAAAGGACAAGACATGACAGAAGCACCCTTTGTAGTGGCACATTCAAGAGTGTCAATGGCCTTCTTGGCAAACTTCACAGGGCCTGAGGCAGCAGAATGAAGGGAGGGTAAAGGAGAGTTATGGATGGAGGGTTCACAGCCCATGATTTACTTGTGTGATAGCAGAAAATCGAATATTGCATGCAATGTTTTATACTCAAGGTGTAGTGCAGCACAGACACACTTAGTTTCATGGTAACTTGGTATTCAATAGCCCTAAACTTGATATCTCCTAGTTCAAACACAAATCAGTTGATTTCAATGCCAGTTATGAGTTGAGGTACTCACTGAATGGACAGTGCTGCTACTGACAGATAGAACATAGCCCAATGCAAGCCTAAGTGACAGTTAACCAGGCTAAGATGACAGACAGCAGGGCCAACACAAGACCAATCGCCCAGATGCCCAGATCACAGAGGTGGAGACCACTAAGGTGGCAGATGGCAGGGTTAATGTAAAGCTCCTGTGGGCTTCTGTGCTTGACCTGAGCCATTGTTGTGCATGTGGGCATGACTGACAGTGATAGGGATGATAACTGGTGACAAGAAGGAGTCTTGTCTCAATGTTAACCCCAAACAAGATGGCTTCTTGATAACTAGTGACATCCCAAAGAGGGGAGGCTCTAGATGTATAATGGAGGTGGATGGTGATGATTGTGGTGATGTCCCTAGTGCATGTCACGGGTAACCCATGGGTCACTCAACTTCCACCCGCACCTGCACCCACACGAAACCCGCACCCGTGCTCATGGGTGTGGATACCGTGAGGTGTGGGTATGGGTATTCACGGGTCTCGTGGGTACGCAAACCTGTGTGGATTGGCAGTGCGGGTTCGCATTCTAAAAAAATAAAGTACTATAATACTACTACAAAATATTATCCCATCCTTTTTCAAGCTCTGCCTCATCCCCATTTACATCAGGCAGAGTTGCTGCCTCCATCACATCGCCGTCCTTCACCAAGCCAATCTTGCTCCAAGCCCCGAGACATATCAGCGTGCGCGTCGACTGAACTGAGAGTGCATTCCGAACATGGGAAAGAACGAGTCTTCCCTTGCTGAAAACACATTCCACGTCGACCAAAGTAGCTGTAGGAGTTGTGAGATCAAGAGTAGAGTGAACATTGAACACTTACCTGGTATTGACAGATAGTCAAATGCCATCCGAGAGAGACACGGGTAGACTGCTCGGTTCTTGACCCACCAGGCGAATGCATCCTTGACATTCTCGACAGGGGACTGAAGATACTGCTCAAGTTCATTCTTGAGCTTGGAGGCAACGGGGGCAGAGACCGATGGCAGGTCATTGAAAATATTCCGCTTGGTGGGCCTGGCAGTCTAAAAACATATGATAGTGAGCTTTGAGGGACGAACAAGGTGGCACATACCTCCTCCGTGCAAGCGACGGCAATACCGTCAATGCTGAGGTCTGCATAAGCCCGCACGAACTTGTCGTGGATGATTTCAGTTGCCGCAGTGATCCAGGTGTCGTCCCAGTTGGCCTCGTGGAAATATTGAAGTTTGTGCCGTGGATGCAAGACTATTAATCAGAATGATAACTAAAAAAAAAGGACTGAGGACTGAGGAAAGCACTCACTCATGGTGATTCAGTATACCTTGGAATGATCAGTCATGTCGTAATATTTGTTCAGATGTGCTTTCCCGAGTGCTAGCGATGCACGAATGGTGGGCGAGTACTTCGAATCGAGGCCTGCGGTGGCAAGGTGCATGTCAATGTAATCCATTGCAGGTATTACGGTGGCAAGATTTGGCGTCAAACGAGAAAAGAAAAGGGTCACGTCCTTGAAGATCTGGAAACACATGAGTGGCCAAGCGAGTTGATGACCAGCACGACGTACTGCCAAGACATCACACAGCTGTTGGACAAGCCCCCATTCTTCTTCTGAGAGCTCGTACTTCCTCATGTCCCTGTTGACAGAGATTTCATCGATTATCTTGCGATACTTGAGGGCAAAGACCAGCATGTCATAAGTTGAATTCCAGCATGTCGCAACATCACGCGGCATCACCTGAACAGCCAGAGGTTCAGAATCAGAAACACTAGCATTGTCTTTGAGGAGTTGAACCCAGCAAGGGAGTAAGATTGTCGAGGAGTTTTTGATTGCGTATGCAAGTTTTCGGAGCTAGATTATGTGAGATGTGACTCAAAGTGAGTACCAGTTTATCATTAGAGTTTAATCTGCGTTCGAACTTACCTTTACCAGTACCACACACACCGGACGCACCGCCATATCAAGCTCCTCCCGCTCTTCCTGTGACATCTCTTCGCATGGATCTACCTGTCCCTCTTCTCTGTCGTCCTCGCCCTCATCCTGCTCGTCCATAATGGCCCCCTCTACATTGATATCGCCTGCAAGATCCACCAGTGCCTGCGACGCCACATTGAGCGCTTCACCAGCTTTGGCTTTCGGTACATTGAATTGGCGAAGAATGACTTTGACTACTAGGTTCAGAATATGCGTAAAGCAACGCATTCTATTCGCTGCGCCTGGGAATGCAGCAACTAGTTCAGCAAGTGCATCGATCATCGCATCATTCGATGATGCATTATCGCATGTGACACTGAGAATCTAGCACACAAGGTGAGTCCTTCTTTTTCATACAAAGAGGTCCAGTATGCTTACTTTCTCTGCGATCCCAAAATCACACAGTATTTTCGCAAATGCAGATGCAAGGTTCACGCCGGTGTGTGACTTTGCCACCTCGACGAGGTCAAGGAGGAGACTCATCGGCTCTCCGTTGTTCTCGAAGTGGACTGTTACTGCGATGTAGGCCTTGTGGTTAGGTGAAGTCCACGTGTCTGTCCCGAAGCTGAGGGCTCCGTCGTATTCCTGGGTAGGTTATGATTTATTTTCGTATC
>QFEY01003969.1:0-12611 GCA_003316435.1 Russula virescens | reverse complement strand
AAGTCCCAATGGTGGAATTCGCACTGAATTCCGCTGTTAGCAACTCATCCGGGTTCACCCCGTTCGAACTCAATTATGGCTACACACCCAGCGTGACCCCAAACTTCGTACCAGAGCCGAGCAGCCTGCCCAGCATGAAACACTTTATTGCGAACGCAATGCGGAACCTTGCAGACACACATGACGGGATCATTGAGAGCAGAGTGCGTCAGACGCATAATGCCAACCGCCGATGGCACGAAGACGATTCCTTCGCCATCGGCAATCTCATATACGTATCCACAGCGGACCTTTCTCTCCTGAAAGGCCGTGCTACCAAACTACTGCCGAAATATGTCGGCCCATTCAAAATCCTCGAAGCACGCACCGACGCATCATCGTACCACATCGAATTACCAACCCAGCTCTGAGCGCGACACATACATGACCAATTTCATCGGAGCAAACTTTGCCCACACCATGTGAACAATGATGTGCTGTTCCCACATCGGGAGGCACATGCATTTTACGATTTCGGTACACCTGACGACCAGGAGTGGCTGGTCAATGAGATCATCACCCATAAATGGGACAAAAATGCCCTCTCGTTCCAGATTTGCTGGAACCTAGGCGACACAACTTGGGAATCGCATGCGACCTGCAAGGACTTGCAGGCCCTTGATGAATATCTCCAGATCCTCAGCGTGTCGGATCCCCTGGATCTGCCTCGCAAGCCGCGCAACTCTTTGAATGGGCATGGCTGATTGCACCGATAACCCACTCTTTTCTTAGGAAAATTATCCCACCCCACAATGTGGGATATATAAACCAATCTATCGCATATTGCGATACCCAATGTCCCAACGCCCTGCACAACACATGGAGGGCACCTCCCCCGCGCTCGCCTGGCAATACAATGATAGGCTCCGCATCCTTACACATGAGGCGCACCATTGCGATACCTGCTCTCAGTGGACCTACCACTACATGCAGAGCATTATCGATTGCGATGACACACTCTGCCACGCAGAAGATCTGCATGATACCCACATCAAGGAGCCCCTGATCAGCGAGATCGAGCCCCTCCACGAGGCAAATGATGCCTTACATCTCGAAATCAAGAACCTCCGTGCGGAGCTCGCAGACATGCGAGCCAGACTCGACACCATGACCGACAACCTCTGTGTTACTACCAGGTCCTGCGACGAGGCCGAACTATCCCTCCAACACCTTCGGGAGGAATACGAGGATCTCGCGCGCCGCGCGGAGGACGATCAGTACGAATTACATCGGTGGATAGCCGACCTCAAAAACCGTCACACGCTGCGCCGCTGCAAGCATGCGTGGCATGACTCTCCCGAAACCTTGCTGTCGCACTTGCGACACACATCTGCACACCCCTCTTGACCCAATTCCCCCATGCTGGAGGATCGGGTGGAACACTCTACTCGCCCAGCGACTGCTCCCCCGCAGTTGTTGTTGCGACTCACAATGCCAGGTACATTGGCCCCTGACTCACCTGCATCCCTGGCAGATGCAGATCAATTGACAGCGGACATACCCCTGCCTCCCTCAGCAGTACCGTCGCCCACCTTGGGTAGTGGCCTCCTGGCCTGCATTTCTGATCGCAGCCCCAAAGGCCGGGAAATACGCGCATACTCTCCCTCGCAGGAGCCTGCCCCACAATTTGCGCCAACTGCCATTGCAGCCTACGTCGGCTTCCCCTCCCTGCTTCCGGTGCTCTACTACGCCCCGGATCGCCGCTCCTTCCTCGCTGCCCCGAACACCGCAGTGCTCGACGCATCTGGCCACGTTGACTTCCAGGCCCATGACTGGTTCGTCCTCACCACCAGCGGACACACGCCTGAAGGTCAGCCCTCCTGGCGTACCACACTACTGCACCGGGAGCGATTCATGTCCGATGAGGCTCGTGCTGCACTCGCCGCTGGCAGATCCATCCCCCTCGACTGCATCGCTACAGGGGGGGAGAACAGAGTGCTGATCTCTCCAGGCACCGACCCAATGTCCGAAACAGCAAGGGAAACTCTATTCACAACAACCCGAATGTACGGGTGTGCCAGAGCATACATCGAGCGCATACAGTTTACACCGCCTGAACTACGCGGAGAATTTCACAGCTGATCACTTGTATGCTGGTCCGAGATACAACAACAAAAACATCAAACCGCAGCAGCCCAGAGACGACCCGAACCTGTCACCGCCACGTGTTGCAGTCGACAATAGACTAAGTTCGAAGAGATAGCCTGACTGCTATATGGTGCTCGAGATGCACTAAGTCGATTATGAGGATAAGAGAGACGACTCTGAAGCGTCGTCTAAGACTTTGCCTGGTAAGGGTTCCCACTAAATGGGCTCCGACCCAATAGCCACCCATAGTAAAGATGGAGAAGAGAAGTATATTGAGGCTACTGAGACAGGAGACTCAACTTGCCGTCTTAGGGACAGCAGGGTGTAGCTTATATACTACTTATGGACTGCTTACTAAGCTAGGATACACGCTACTAACTTGAGGCGTACAGCCATAAGGTACTATCTCTAAACGCGAGGCAAACGCGAGGCAGACACGAGAACAATAAGACAATCACATGTTAGTACACAAGGCGATCCACTCCAATTCCACTACCATTGGGCCGGTTCCCACAACTTACACCTGCAATCCAGGAGGCCGGTAACAGAACCCCTGCCAAGCGTCCCCACCCCATTATGGAAACGCTGGCTAAAGGAAACGCGGGAACACCCTTGTTTGGAAGGGAACTTCAAGTACATCGGTATCCCCCTAGTGGGACAAGGGTACCAAACAGCACATGTAGAGGGCACGAGGGCCCTACTCTCATTCCTCCCTCTATCATCGAGAGGGAACTCTATCCGCACAGGCCCACTGTGTGAAGCCTTCCTTTGTGTCGCAGCTGCACTACTAGGTGTACCGGACCGCTATCGACAAACAGTGGCTGCCTTGCAGCTAACCATATCCTACGAGCATCGCACGCATGCATACAACGAGTTGCACTTCGGCGCCACAAACTGCCTTGGGATCAATGAAATAACCCGATTCCTTGCCTTCCACGGCATGACACCCAAAGAGGCGGAGATGTGGCGGCCGTGGGCAATGGCCTACATCGAGATGGAGTTGGAGGAGCACCCAGACAGCGTCCATGCCTTGCCACTACAGCAAGCACGAGATGCTGCGCACACTCGCATTGATAACGACCCTACATGGGTCCTCAGAACCATCCACACTGATTCCCCAGGGAATTATAACCCAGCTCTTGAACGGCAACATGCAGAGTGCGCCGCACAGGACACCGCCTCACAACCCGAAGCAGGTTCATCCTCAATCAACCCGGGCCACCCCGACCAGACATATGCATCTCACCCAGATGTCTCCGAGGACAACAAAGTTGCCCTTGACTATGAAGGGGACGAGGACGACTACATCCAAATGGGACCTGGCCCTGAGTAGGGGAGATTATCACCCAAAACCCCGCGTTGTGTGCATCATACATCTCTGCTCCCCACAGCCCACTCTGAGCCATGTACTTGTATTCCAACTATGGATTGTGTCTGCACCATGCCACTGTTCCCCAACAGGGTTATGCGCCACATTGTATGTCTTTAATGACTCCCATGTACCGTGTGACCCCACAACGCCCTTGCGCTGTGGGAGGTCTCGAATATACTTGCTTTCTCCCCATTACACTCGTCTTAGAGGGGGAGGGTGTAAGGCGCTGGTGCTCACTAGTGCCTCACCAAGTTATGATTGTAACACGCAGTTAGATGCATGTTTGACACACTATACTCAAATCGCGCACACTAGCGCATCCATATATGGCCGATGAGGGCCACCGGCCTGGCCACACATTGCTCCTCAGCGCACCACATATTGGGTGCACAATCATATATTCCATGCACACGATCGTCGTGCGAAACATCGTATTAATGACACTGAAACCAGTGTCTGGATATGAGCAATTAAGGTTGCTCTGGGAACGAGGGTGCTCGGTGAGCGAGACCCTCAGTATGGTACAATGTATATAGTTGGTGCCCCCTTGTTGCAGGGGGAGCAGACACTTTTACTACGTGACTTCGCAATAGACCACAATTTGGGCTGGTTCTATTGTGTGAAGCCCTTGTAAGAGCCTATCGTCTCAAATGACCCTTTACACAGCACGCCTGTGAGTAGCGGCGTGTTACATCCTCCTTCTGTGTTCCCGGAGTTGTATCCTCTGCTGCCTCCTCCACCTCCTCCTGTGGCTGCTTTTTGGATGCTGGCCATTCGAATGGTTGCAGGAGGTTGGTTAATGTCAAATTGGTGTCCCATAGCTGCTGCAACTGCTACTTGTTCAAGTATTTCTGGCTGGTCGGGTTTGAGACTCAGGGCTTGTTCTCCCTGAATGGTGGCTATGTGGTGGAGTCCTCCTATTAGGAATTGTTCCGTTCTTGGTTCAACTGGGGCGTCTGTATATTCCAGTTCAGTTTCGTCCTCTTCCTCGGGAGGAGTGATAGGTGGTGGTGATACTATCGGGGTATTTACAGGTGGTCCCAGCAGATTTGGGTTCCTCCCATATTCTTCTGATTTCTGCCTTTTTACAATTTCTGGTAAGGCTTGGACAGTGGTCCCTAGTCTGTGTAGCTCTGCTTTGAGCTTTCGTTTCTGGATTGTTACCCAGTGGTTCTGTTTTTGGTATAGTCTATACCAATTGTGTCAGTTCCCGGCTTTGACAAATTCTACTTGTCCTTCTCGATATTCAGTAGGTCCTGTTCATAGGTTTGCGTAGTATCCTGTTTCGTTGGCCACTGCTGTTTCTTTCCAGAAGGCCCCTGAGAGGTTTCAGTCATTTGCGAGGGTTTCTTTGTTTCAGAGGATATGAAGGGGGAGATTTGGGGAAGTATAGGTTCGGATGGTAGTGGGGAAAGCCTCTGTTACACTGATTGATTTGACTGCTACTTTGTCAATGGGATTCATTGTTGATGTTCTTGGTCTTTTACCAAGTTGGGGTTCTGTGTTGATCTCCATGATTGATTAGAAAAGCTCAACTTGTGTAACACTCCTGAGGGTGTTAAGGGTTGACTTGACCTAAGAGAGTTGTTTGAATAGGTGGAGATCCTGCTAGCATGAGAGAGCATTCTATCCAATGATAATGATATGCTCCCAAGGTCTGGTCTAACCCTTGGTACCTAGGCTCAGCATGTGTGACTTAGGTAATCGAGTAGATTACTAAGTCTGTTTGGTTACTGCTCGCAAGTGCAGTAAAGACTTATAGAGTTGAATGAGCCTTCACAGTTGCTCAAGACTGATAGAGAGGAAGTCCAACTAGTGTAAAAAGGTGCTTTCAAGGAAAGGGCTTTTTACACTCTATATTGTAGTGAAGATGAGTTAATAGGATGTATCCCCTCTCTCTGCACTATAAAGAGACTTAGGTTGATTCAGGAAAGTAACCAAGTTGAGCTTAGGGTACATTGGTACACTAAGGTGTGACTTATATACTACAGGGATGCCCCAAATCAGGCAGTCCATATATGGTACAATACAAGTCTGGAGAAATGGAACATGTGTTAGACTCATTATGACTCCTTCAGAGTCCAAGTCACAAGGCATAGCCTCAAGGCACATGAGGAGTCACATCCTTATCTATGAGTCACATGGGAAGTATTCGTAAGCATATCCATAAGCAGTCTGGATATAGTAGATGGGTCGAGAAAGGGAAAGAGAAAGGGAAAGAAAAAGGAAAAGTGGTTTGCATAGGCCAATATTGTAACAAGGATTGCACTGCACCATTCCCTCTGCCCAGGGTTCCAATGCCTCAGGCTCAGTGGCTGCAGCTCTCTCAGCTGCACTAATGAGTTCAGCACTGGCAGGACTCTTGGTGGAGATAGGTGTGACCTTTATGGTTGGCAGCACTCCCCCTGACTCCTGCATATCAGCATGAGCAGGTCCCCTCACCATAGCCTCAACATTCACAATCACATTGGCAAGCCCAACACTCATGGCTGCCAGCACTCCCCCTGCCTCTTGTATCCCAACAGCCATGTAGCCAAGTCCAAGATATTTGAGGTCTTGAGGGAGTTCAGGTGCATCACTCGGTACTGACCACACTTCCCCTGCTTCGCCCAGGTCTTCTGCAGAACAGTCAGGTGGCTTCAACGCTTCAAGATCGGGATCATTGGTGGCACTTCTTTTGCCACATGGGACATCGCATGCAAGGGTTTTGAGTGGCAGCAAAGCAGCAAGGGTCAAGGATGAAGATAAAAGGATTTGAGGGGTACAAGGGGTGGCATACTGCTTGCACCCTTTGAATGGTAAGCCAATTTTTCCCTCCCCCTTGAGCAGTACTGACACCTTTGTACAGGCATCTGAGTTGGTACTAACACTGCCTGGGCTGGGCTATGGGTCTGGATGTGCACACTCCCCCTCATCAATGACAGACCTCTGCACCTGGTTTGCATGGACAGGAGCCTTTGGGACTTCAACAAATTGCTCCAAACTGGTGGAGCCCAGCAGTTTCAGGTCCAGGAGATCAGGCAGGCACCTGTGCAGAATTCCAAGGGTTGCTATGCCCTCTGGTGCACGTGCCTGCAACTGGCCTATGTGGCATGTTGTGTGCTGTGTTGCCTCACCCCAGAGTGACTCCAGCAGCTCCTCTGCAACAGCAGGGCCTTGGATCTGCTCGGGCAGGTCTTTGTCTGGGGGTTCCATGGCCTTGTCTGGTGGCAGCAGGTCATGCAGTGGTGGCACCAAGTATGTGCAGCCCACTGTTTCTGGAGTGGCCAGTGTCCCTGTGTTGACAGCTGGCAAGCGCTGCATCCAAGCAGCCTCGGGAGTATTGGGTGATGGTGATGGTGAGGAGGTAGGGAATTCTTCATATTTCTTGAGTATGGTGAGGTGGCTGACCCTGGGCTCTTGTAGCTTAATGCAAGGACCTGATTCCTCTTCGATGCTATTGGTATCCTCAGCAGCCTCTCCCTCATCCATCTCTTCCAGCAGCCAATCATCCTCTGTGCCCATTAAGAATTTGTCTGGCAAGACCTCCTGCCTCATGCCTATCAGATGCATGGGCGTGTCTTTGTTCAAGGGGTCAAGCTTGCCCCATGACCAGTTCAGCTCTGCATCAACCATTTGTGCATGAGCAACATCATTGAAGGCATGTAGCTCACCCACCAGCAAGTCCATCTCCACAGTGACAACTGCTGCATGAGCGACTTCCTCTTGAGGGTCCTTCTCACTGAGGATTGGGTTTGGTTCCATGGCAACTGTTTGCATGTGAACCCAGGGGCTTGTATGTCCAATGTGGCCTCAAGGCAGGCCCCACTCTGCATCGCCTTTGTGTGCATGAGTAGCCTCTTCCTCAGCCAACCAGATGCTCCCCCCCTCAAGGACAACATTGGACTTGGAAAGGCTTGTGACCAGGGGTGGTTGCTTGGGTTGTGCTGTTGTGCCCAATGTGGCTTCTATGGCAGGGGCTGTTGCCAATCCCTCCAGAGCACGACACACACAGGCTCAATGGCCCTCCTCTCCACACTGCTGGCATTTGCCTCTGCATCGCCTCCTTCTGCTCTCAGGATTGGTGGCCTTGGCTTCTTCTTGCCGGCCCTCCACAGTGAGTTGTTCCTTTTTCTCCTGCTTCCTCTGCTCTTGCTGACTTCCCTCTTTAGAATAATCCTTCACCAGTTGCTCCCAGCATGCCCTCACAGTCAGGCATGCACTCAATTGGAGAAACATCAAATCCGGGATTCTTTGGGACAGCAAATAGCAAGCCACAACATCTTCATGGTCCCAGGCCTCCATGACCTCCTCTTCCTCCCTTGTCGGTGCATCAACATGGTTTGGAACAGGGCATGCACTCATGCCCTTGAAGTGGCCCCAACATTGGGCAACCTGCATGGCTTCTTAGAAGTGCACAGCAAATTCAGACCAGTTGGCACCAGTTGGATGGAGGTGTGGGACAATGACAGGGATGCAATCCATAGAAGTAGTGGACATGTTGTAGTCATTTTTGTTGCAGCAATAATCAGATGGTTCAGAGCAATTCAGGGCCCATAACCTGTAGATAAACCTGTAGAAAGTGGCCGCAGAGCGAGCCCTTTGTAGTAGAAATAGATTTACTTTGGTGTTGCCACTTAGGGCACTTACAGATACTTATTTATAGGTATTTAATTGGTATTTGGCACTATTTGGTACCTCTTACTATACACAGTAGTTGGTTCATTTTCGTCGCCTCAGACATTGTGCTTACTGTGCACATTCTGAGGTGAGTTAGTTATTCCCTTAATACAGACATTGTGCTTACTGTGCACATTCTGAGGTTGACCCTCTTGTACACTTGTTTTCGTCATCATTATAGACACACTATTTGCTTCAAAACCAGAAGGTTATATTGAGGTTGGAAACAAGTACACGTCACACAGGAAGGATCTTAGGTGTATCAGTGAGTACAGCAACTGAGGGAACAAATGTCAACTAACTACTGTATGTATATGGCAATGGCTACCAAACAGTATCAAATAGTAAATAATAAACTGCTACTAAGTCCCAAAGAGTGTAGATAAGGCCACTAAATGGCAACATAAAGGAATGGAACACTAATGAATGAATACTGATGCAAACTCACTTTCAACAAGCCCTCCATTGGATCTGTTACTGGTTCCTCCTGTGCCCCCTCCACCTCCACCTCCACCCCCTTCTCCTGTGGATGCTTTCTGAATACTGGTCATTCTGATGGTTGCTGGTTGTTAAGTGATGTTGAAGGTATGCCCTGCTTCGGCTGCTACTGCCACTTGTTGGAGTACTTGCAGTTGGTTTATTATTTCTTCCAAGGGTTGGCTTCCTTGAATTGTTGCAATATGATAGAGTCCTCCTATCAAAAATTGCTCAGTTCAGGGTTCTACCAGAGCATCTGTATATTCCAGTTCAGTTTCTTCCTCCTCATGTAAAGCTCCTGTGGGCTTCTGTGCTCAACTTGAGCCATTTGGTGCACGCGGGCACGACTGACAGTGATAGGGATGATAACTGGTGACAAGAAGGAATCTTGTCTAGATGAGAACCCCAAACAAGACGACTTCTTGTTGATGGCTAGTGTCCCAAGAAGTGGAGGTTCTAGGCGTATAATGGAAGTGGATGGTGACGACTGTGGTAATGTCCCTGGTACTACCTCAACAGGTATGTTACTCAGGTGAGCCCGACGGCGTTGCCTTTAACAATGAAGGAACCGGCCCGTGCTGACGGCAAGCTACTATCCCCTGTCTTGGATAGTGCTAGTAGACGAGTTGTAGACCTAAGTCTATCGGCGCAATGCCAACTCACTTAGTGCAATGACAAGTGCACTAGTATAGAAGAAGAGGGGCCTTCAAGGAAGGGTGCCTCTAAGCCTTAGCACTGGGAGAGAGGAGTGGATATGACGACTGAGTTGCAGGAAGGTAACTAAGACAGGTCTAGGGTTACAAACTACCTAGGACGCTCTTATATACCTAACTAGATGAGGCTGTACGAAGGAGTCATATCCTAATAATAGTACATACAACAGCCGCATCAATCAAGCCAAGACATCAAGGGAGTCAGATGGAATCACAGAGAACAAGATGGAATCAGAAGAGGCTGCGCATAAGTAGGGTGAGTCAGGGATGAGTCATCAGAAGCGAGGCTGTTAACATGAGTCATAAGGAGGAATGGAAGGATAGTATGTAACAGCCAGTTCGACCGGGTACAGTAAGCGGCGCACGATGATCGTAAGCAAGACAAGATAAAGGAGAAAAGAAAAAAGTTGGACGTTCATAACACCTCATCTTGAGATGGGGTAATCAGTGGTGGCATATTCATTGAGGTGTTTACTGGTGGTCCAAGTAAAACCAGGGTAAGTCTATGTTCTTCTGACTTCTGCCTTTTTATGATTTCAAGTAGGGCTTGCACTGTTGTTCCAAGTCTGTGTAGTTCTGCCTTGAGTTTCCTTTTCTGTATGGTTACCCACAGGCTCTGTCTCTGGTATAATCTATACCACTGGTGTCTGTTGCCAATTTTAATAAATTCAATTTGGCCTTCTTGATATTCTGTGGGTCCTGTTTGGAGGTTCATGTAATATCCTGTTTCAGTTACTGTTGCTCCTTCTTTCCAAAATGCTCCAGTGAGTTGGGGATCAGATGCAAGTACTTTCTCATTTTTGGGGATGTGTAGAGGGAGGTTGGGTGTTGTGCAGGGTCGGATGTGAGTTGGAAAGGCTTCAGTAATGCTGATTGATTCAACAGTTACTTCATTGATTAGGTTCATTGTACTTATCCTTGGCCTTTTGCCAAGTTGCGGTTTAGTGTTGATCTCCACAGTGGTTTTTAAGAAAGCTTGACTTATGTAACACTCCCAAGGGTGTTAAGGGTCGACTTGACCTAAAAGGTAAATGAAGATCCTGCTAGTGTGAGAGAGCATTCTGCCTGAGGCAATGATACACTCCCAAGGTCCAGTCTAACCCTTGGTACCTAGGCTCAGCACAACTTGCTAATAAGCAAGTCCATTCAGTCTATTGCTCACAAGCGCAATAGAGGCTTATAGAGTTTGAGTAGGCCTTTAACAGTTGCCTAAGACTGATAGAGATGAAGTTGGTCTAGTATTAAAGGGTGCTTCACAAGGAAGGGCAACCTATTAGATCTGATGCAGGGTGACCTCAGTTTAGAATGAAGAGAAATAAACTGAGGGAAAAGGAAAAAAAAGACAAAAGAGAAAGAAGATATACTTATAGCTAAAGTCACATGAGATGTCCAAGTGTTGACAATCATAACATGATGTACTGGTACTAACAGAGTAGGTGTATAATTAATGGTAAATATTATTGATTTATATGAAATATCCTGAACTCTCTTGAAAATTATAGATGCAAGATAACTAACACAAATCTTTAATAAGTTATAGATATTAAAGAATGATTAAAGGGATGATATATTATAGTGAAAGCATATCTTTTACAAGTTAATGAGCCTGCCTAAAGCACTCTGACAAATCTGGCTATATCTTTGCCATATACTTAAATTTCATTGTGATAATTATATCATCTAAACCGTAAAAAGTATACCTTTTCAGAGCATATTTATACTTATTTGTTGGTATTTTATTTCCTAAGTTAGAAGCAAAATTGTATAAAGAAAACATATTGCAACAATTTGATGAACAACTATATAAGCACAATTATACTTTTCTGATCCTGGAAGGCTTGGTTGGTGGATAAGTAAGGTACAGCTTCAGTTCCATAATTTTTGTTATAAAAATATCATATGGTTACAATGGTAGAGTGGGCTCATTGTTAGTGCCAGATACTATTGATTTATCTCAAATATCTTAGATTCTTCTGACAATTATAAATATAAGACAACTAACCCAGATCTTTAATAAGCCATAGATGTTAAAGATGACTTGGCATCAATGAGATTGGTGGTGACAGAGGGATTGCCAGTAGATTGTATTAGATGATCCAATTTGGGACTATTCTTCATGATAAATAGCCATTGAGTGTGAAATTTGTATGTATTATGAGAGCAAATAATAATGTCTGTGTCAGGGTCATCCAAAAGTATGTTTATATCTCAGTTTGAGGATGTTTTAGATGGGGTGTCAGTATTAAGTGTGGTCTGGATAGGAGGGGCACCTATGTGCGGTCTGAATAGGAGAGGCACCTATATGCGGTCTGGATAGGAGAGGCACCTATGTGTGGTCTGGATACTATTGATTTATCTCAAATATCTTAGATTCTTCTGACAATTATAAATATAAGACAACTAACCCAGATCTTTAATAAGCCATAGATGTTAAAGATGACCTGGCATCAACAAGATTGGTGGTGACAGAGGGATTGCCAGTAGATTGTATTAGATGATCCAATTTGGGACTATTCTTTATGATGAATAGCCATTGAGTGTGAAATTTGCATGTATTATGAGAGTAAATAATGATATCTATGTCAAGGTCATCCAAAAGTATGTTTATATCTCAGTTTGAGGATGTTTCAGATGGGATGTCAGTATTAAGTGTGGTCTGGATAGGAGGGGCACCTATGTGCAGTCTGGATAGGAGAGGCACCTATATGTGGTCTGGATAAGAGAGGCACCTATGTGTGGTCTGGATAGGAGAGGCACCCATGTGTGGTCAGGATACTATTGATTTATCTCAAATATCTTAGATTCTTCTGACAATTATAAATATAAGACATCTAACCCAGATCTTTAATAAGCCATAGATGTTAAAGATGACCTGGCATCAACCAGATTGGTGGTGAAAGAGGGATGGTCAGTAGATTGTATTAGATGATCCAATTTGGGACTATTCTTTATGACAAGTAGCCATTGAGTGTGAAATTTGTATGTATTATGAGAGCAAATAATAATGTCTGTGTCAGGGTCATCCAAAAAAGTATGTTTATATCTCAGTTTGAGGATGTTTCAGATGGGGTGTCAGTATTAAGTGTGGTCTGGATAGGAGGGGCACCTATATACGGTCTGGATAGGAGAGGCACCTATGTGTAGTCTGGATAGAAGAGGCACCTATATGTGGTCTGGATAAGAGAAGCACCTATGCGTGGTCTGGATAGAAGAGGCACCTATGTGTGGTCTGGATACTATTGATTTATCTCAAATATCTTAGA
>QFEY01003967.1:0-23814 GCA_003316435.1 Russula virescens | reverse complement strand
ATAGAATTCACTCCTATCTAGCAGGAACCCTTACCAGACAAAGTCTTGGATGACACTTCAGAGTTGTCTCTCTTATCCTCATAATCAACTTAGTGCGTCTTGAGCACTATCTAGCAGTCAGGCTATCCCTTCATGCTTAGTCTATTGTTGACTGCAATATGTGGTGGTGACATTAGACTCAACTTTATTTCAAGCTGGCACCACAATTCGAAGACGATGGGTCCTTCTCCAGGATCTTCCTGCAACCACACAATGTACTTAGCAGAATCCCCAATATAAGGGTCTTCCAATTTGATCCAAAAGATGGATCCCCACCCTTCCTCATCTTCACCAACAGCTCCCAAGGAAAACTTAACAAACGATCCAAATCGGTAGTGTTCTACAAGAACGAGTGGAGAAACATTGAATACCGAGCCACCACGAACGAATTCGAACTCAGAAACCTGAATCCAGACATACAACAATTTGACATCCAAGAAGACAAAGCAATCGAAGACCTAGCAGCCAAAATGGCCACTACCACGATCATGCACACATCCACCAGTCAGGATGACACCATCGCAGCCATAGGAAAGGCTAGACAAGAAAAACGAGGTGAAAAGATTACGAGCAACCTCAACAGAGCATTAGGAAAACCCAACCCAAATGATCCAAACCCTGGAGGAAACCCAGGAGGATCTGGAGGACCAGGTGGACCACCAGGAGGTCCCCCACCACCTGGAGGACCAGGAGGCCCAGCAGGAGGGCCACCTAACCAAAATGTCCTACAACCAATCCCAGTCAACCCAGACATCAAAGCTATAGGGAGCCTTCCCCAGTACTTCACAGGAGAAAGGAAACAAGCCAAACAATTCATAGAAGAGGTTAAAGTGTACCTCTGCGTCAACTCAGACATTGCAGGATTCAACTCCCCCATTAAGAAGGTTGCATTTACCCTCACCCTCATCAAAGGAGATAAAGTAGCATCATGGGCACGACAAATGGGTGACTGGCTTGATACGCTTGATCCTATCGCGGATAACATCCCACTCATATGGATCGTGTTCGTTCAGAGATTCTTTGAACAATTCCACAACACCACCGAAATGGAGCAAGCCAGGAACCAGATAGAAGACATCAAGATGGATGGCCTTACCATTAATGAATACACCAGTCAATTTGAGGACCTGGTCATCAAAGCAGAATATGATCTGAACCATTCGGAAACCTGCAGGAAATTTATCAAAAACCTGCCATGCTTTATGCTGCTCAAGATGGCAGACCCATCACTCCCAGGCAATTACCATGACTTAAAAACTAAACTCGAAAGCATCATGCAATCCCAAGTAACTGTACAAGGGATCCTGCAACAAGTTGTAGGAAGAGCACCATTCCCCAATAACAGCAACTGTCCCCATCCCCAGAATAACAATTGGAGGGGAAGTAACCAACAACACCCACCCCAAAGAAACTGGCAAGCCCCAAGGGCCCAAGGAAGCTTCAATACATCGAACATGCCCAACTGGATGAATGACAGACCAGTCCCTATGGACCTTAGCAGGGGACATGCCCCAAACAACTCAGGATGGCAATGCCCTCAAAACCCAGGACCAAGACAGTGGGGTCCCCCACACCAGGGACCAAGAGCCAACGTTGCACAGACACCAACCACGAATAACTCGTGCTTCAATTGTGGCAAAGTAGGACACTTCGCCAGGAATTGCCCACAAAGACACCCCCAGCGTGCCCAAGCAAACCTAGTTGAATTTGATGGGTTTCAAGACAATCCCAAACAACAGCAATACCAACAAGAGGATGCCCCCACTTGAGTGGCATACATCTGCACTGAACTAGAATCCCTCTCTTAGGAAGAAAGGAGTGAAATGGCCCAGCAGATAGGCGTAGCTGAGGATTTTTCCAACATCTGATTAGGTCAGCACTAATCAGACGAAGTACAAGTTATACAGAATTGGACCCCGTGTATATATCTGCTCAAAAATTGATGACTGTTCGCACCTTTGTCCATTCTGTGTCCAAAAGAGCCAAGGTGGTTGCCCTAGTAGATTCTGGCACCACAGAAAACTTCATGAATCTGGAGTATGCCAAATGGCTACAATTGCCCATCAAACAGCTAGAAAACCCAAGACCCCTGTTTAATGTCAACGGAACAGAAAACACGAATGGGGCCCTTACCCATTACACCAATCTTTCTATCCAGATGGGAACTCAAAAGGTCAACATGAGATTCTTCCTCACTCAACTAGGCAAACACAAAGCTATTTTTGGATACCTCTGGTTTGCAGCGTTCCAACCAAAAATTGACTGGAAAAGAGGATGGATTGACTACACACAACTCCCTATCATAGCCAGGGCAATCAACTACATGAAAGCCTGCTTTGTCCCTTGAACCCACAACGTCCCACAGCCTGTGCATCGAGACCAATACTACATTGGCCAAATAACATTTAACACTACCGTGTTGAACCTGAACCTCTCTAAAGTGCCAAAGGAATACCACCAGCATGGAAAGGTGTTCAGCAAGGAGGCCTCGCAACGACTACCCATGCACACAATATGGGACCACGCTATCAAACTACTCCCCGGAGCTCCAAACACGCTGCCAGGTCGTCTCCTCCCCCTAACACAGGAAGAACTCAGGGAAGCTGACAAATTCTTCCAAGAACACTTGGAAAGAGGAACCATACGCCCCTCCGATTCCCCATACTGTGCCAACTTCTTCTTTGTAAAGAAAAAGGATGGAAAACTCCAGCCAGTACAAGACTACCAACTGGTGAACAAATGGACAGTCAAAGATCATACTGTATCCCCCCTCATATCCCAAACCATCGATTGTCTCAGTGGATGCACACTATTCACAAAATTTGACATCCAATGGGGTTACAACAACATTAGGATCAAAGAAGGAGACGAATGGAAAGCAGCCTTCCTCACACCCCAAGGACTATTCGAACCAATGGTCATGTTCTTTGGCCTCACTAACTCCCCTGCGACCTTCCAAAGGATGATGAATGTCATCTTCAGACCGGAAATCGCACAATGATGGCTCTCAGTCTACATGGACAACATCTTGATTCACACCAAATGACGGGACAACGAGACAGAAGAAGAACATGTTAAACAACACCACGACTACGTGCACCATATTCTAGCCAAACTCAAAGGAAATGATTTATACCTCAAACCTGAAAAATGCTCGTTCAAACAAAAGGAAGTCGACTACCTAGGAGTAGTTGTAGGAGGAGAAACAGTAAAAATGGACCCAAAGAAATTACAAGGCATAGCAGATTACCCAGCACCAACCACCCCAACAGAAGTCCGAAAGTTCCTCAGGTTCACAGGCTACTACCAATACTTCATACCAAATTACTCAAAGATCGCACGACCCCTGCTAGACTTGACAAAGAAAGCCACCACTTGGACTTGGGATAACCCACAAATACTAGCATTCGAGGAATTGAAAACAAGAATGTGCATGAACCCAGTGCTGGTGCAACCAAACTTCGAAAAACAATTCATCCTCCAGTGTGATGCATCGGCATATGGCATGGGAGCCATACTCTTGCAAAGGGGTAACGATGACACACCCGCACTTCAAAAACAGTCAAAACCTGTCCTGCACCCCATTGCATACTACTCAGCCACATTTACACCCACAGAAAGAAACTACAACATTTACGAAAGAGAACTCTTAGCAGTCATGAAAGCCTTGGCACACTGGAGACCATACCTTGGATGGATGCAAGAGCCCTTCATCATCTGCACTGACCACGTGAACCTACAATACTGGAAATCCCCCCACAATCTAAACTGACGAACTGTCAGGTGGCATGCCGACCTACAAGAGTACAACTACATCATTGAGCACATCCCAGGAAAAGATAATGAAGCGGCCAATGCACTATCCCGACCACCAGGCACCGACCAAGGCACCAACAATAACCAAGGTGTCATCATCATTCCCCCCGAACGATGTAGAAACATGTCCACCCTACCAACCACTACCATCCCCATCCCAGAAGACAATGAATTGCTCAAATGACTACTGATGATCCTATACCACGATCACCCAACTGCGGGTCACCCAGGATGCAACAAATCATTGCAATGCACCCAAGAAAAATACCACTGGACTGGAATGAAAGATTGGATCGCCAAATACATCAAAGGGTGTGCCACGTGCCAACAGAACAAAATCCAAACCCATAAAACCAAAACACCATTATACCGTATTGGGACAGAAGAAGGGACATGCCTGTTCCAACATGTGGCCATGGATCTGATCACAGGACTACCACAATATCAAGGAAAAGATGCCATCCTCACAATTGTTAACCATGGGTGCTCCAGAGCAGCTGTCTTCCTCCCATGTTCAACAACAATCACAGGACCAGGAATCGCACATCTATACATGGATAATGTGTTCAGGTGGTTCGGAATCCCCAGCAAGGTCATTAGCAACAGAGACCCCTGCTTCACCTCTCACTTCAGCTGCGTGTTGGCAAAAGCCCTTGGAACCAACCAAAACATATCCACGGTGTTTCACCCCCAAACCAATGGACTGTCGGAACAGAAGAACCAATGGGTTGAACAATATCTCTGCCTTATGACATCATCACATCCGGAACACTGGACTGAATGGCTGTCCCTTGCATCAGCCGTACACAATAACCAAAAGAATACGACCACCAGGCTATCACCCAATCAAATCCTCTTTGGACACGAGGTCACCCTGCTTCCCCCATCAATGCCACCATCAAACAACGAAACCGTCGAGAAATGCATGACCTGCCTCAAGGCCTACCAAGAACAAGCGATAACAACCCTCAAACGTGTTGCAGAGGGGTCATCAGACCTACTGGTGCAATATAACACCGGAGATCACATATGGCTCGATGGCAAGAATCTCAAATTCCCTCACCAAAAGACAAAACTACTCCCCAAATGGTACAGACCCTTTAAAATTGCTGCCCAGATATCCCCAGTAGCCTATCAGCTCCACATACCTCTGACATGGACCATCCATAACGTGTTCCATGCATCCCTGTTATCACCCTATCACGAAACAAACACCCACAGCCCCAACTTCTCCCGTCCACCACCTGACCTCATTGATAGGGAAATGGAGTACGAAGTGGAGCAGTTAAGGAGCCACAGACATCATGGATGCTCCAGAACCCTCCAATACCTTATCAAATGGGCTGGCTACCCCAAAAGTGACAACACATAGGAACCAGCTGACCAGGTACATGCACCCCAGATCGTTAAGGCCTATCACCAAAGACATCCGCTCACATCTATAAAAACCCTAAGCCCATTTCCCCAGAATGTCAGCACTCCACACTGGCTCCAATCACTCCTCACCCCCTGTCCCCAAACCATGAATTCACTTTTAACCCCAAGAAACACTTCCAATTCCAACCCCACCAGAACCTTCACACCTTCGCCTTCCATTTCCTTAATAAAGTCCCCCTGTCCCATTCCCACGAGCATTCCTGCTTCTGCCGCATCTCCCTCTGCCCATATCACCATTGAAAGCTGGAACCGAATCCTGAACCACTCGACAACCATCAAGGGTCCTTCCATCCCTACTTCCGAGTCTTCCCTATCAACGCCCCCAGCTACAAAGTCTACCTCCCCTTTGACCACTGCTTCCTCCTTGACTGCGACTGCCCCTACAAAACCTGCTCGTACCACAACCACTCATGAACCCTGGACTCTGATCCCAATGACACTCTCGCCCTACTCTCCATTGTCTTCACTATCCTACCCTCACTCATGTTGGACCGCAATGAATTGCCCATGCATAACGAGTCCCCCATGTCAGACTCACCTCTTCCCATCCCTCCACCTTCCCTCGCCCCACTATCCATCCACCCCTTGTGCAACCCTCAGCAGGGTCCCCAACTCGACCCCGACGCCATTGCTATGGGTCACCTCTCCCCCTCCACCACTCACAACACCCTGGCCACAGGGTTTGACTTCTCTGCCCCTATCCTCTGTGCCATGTGCACTGCCCTCACAAACACTGTCGATGCCTAGCAGCTCACCTACAATGCTCGCACCTGCATCCTCACCGAGAGAGCTGAAGCTGCTAAGGCCAAGCTCGTGGATCGTGACAGGGAGTACCACATGGCCCCTGACGGATACGAAACCACCATCAGAAACTCAGCATGCGAGTCAATTCGCATCCCTGCTGGCAATGGGGTATTCAGGAAAGCTCGCTGGGTCAAACTGCTTGGAGATAGTCGGGTGGCCACCTACTTCCAAGGACAAAACACCGACGAGGACCCCTACATCTGCAACATCACAGCCCCATACAACTGCGATAAAGACAACCCCACAGAGCCCATCGCACCTTGGTTCTGATGTATGCTCATCGGCTCGCCCACTAACTTCGCTGCCCTCTGCACGGAAACTGATGCCCTCTTTGATTGGGGGTACACTGCTGAGGTCATCCAATATGTTACAAGCTCTGGCCCTGGTCCCCCAGAGGACCCTTCCTGTATCCCTACCTGTACCTCCCAGCAAATCCCCTGGGACTCACTGCCTTTCATGCCTGATCCAGAATCTCCAGAACCCTCACATGATCGGTCACATGACAGATCACATGCCCTATCAGATGACCAGTCACATGACTGGTCAGGTGCTACATCAGGTGATCACTCACATGATTGATCACATGTCACATCATGTGACTTCCAGAACCTTCCGCTATGTTCTCCTTCTTGTCGCTCTATTACTGTACTGATTTCTGTTCCTTTGTTACCATACTTGTTCACATGGTCTGCTTACTATATTGTTACTCAGACTGATGTCATTTGTTTGTCAGAATACTTACTGATTGTTCTTGATTCATCAGCTCGCTTACTGTACCTCTGCCACTCGCTGATTCATTGCTTACTAGTCTCCTTGTCTGATTACTTTACAAGCCTGATTGCTGACTTGATATTACTGATCACACTTAGTCAACTTAGTTAACTACTTAGCAAGACTAATTTGTCAGCCAGTAGTATACTTGTATTTATACTTGCGCTAGTACTGAACTTAGGCCCTAAGCCTGAGTTAACTCAGATATTGTCTCATTGCTTCTACCCTCCTGTGTGCACACCCAAGGCCCTCTTTATCTCTGAAACATTCACTCTTGACTTGTGTTTACTCACAAGTCGCCTGGAGCTTACTGATTGAGCTATATCAATCAACTTGCCTGTGCACCACCTGTCCCGGACCTCCCCGGCCCGATTACCTGCCTAATTAGGCATCACGCGATTTCACTTAACTAAGGACCACATTCAGTCCTCACACAAGACTTCCTGACATATAGGTCGAGCACTACTCCCTCTGCTGATCTACTTGAATACTAGAACATCACTTGATCGCTATCACGATAACAATCCCGAGACAGATTGTAGCACAATACCAGTCGATCAACCTCGACATTGCTACACTGTTGGACAAGATTGAGCTCCTGCAAATGGACCTTGAGAGTATGCACGAAGCCCGCAACATTTGCGAGGGCTGCATTGTCAGTTCATGTCTCCAGCAGCAAGTTGGACATATGGAAGGTCGGTTCTCTCTGTATCCCACTATGTGCACTTCAGGATGGAAGGAGAGGGTCCGGGTCAAAGCGGCCACACATTGCGCCTCACAGGGGCTCAACAACTAGCAGGAGGGTAATGTTACCAGCCTCTGGGAATGGGTTTACCATTGTACTGGTGTAAGTTCAGGAACCGGCCTCATTGTTGCCTCATGTACGATATTAGGGTACTATCGTGTTTGCCTTGTGTTTGCCTTGCGTTTGAGTTGTGTACTTGTGTTCCTTATGGCTGTACGCCTCATGGAGGCCTCGTGTTGGTTGCTTAGTAAGATGTCCTAGAAGTAGTATATAAGTTACACCTTGCTGTCCCTAAGACGGCAAGTTGAGTCTCCTGTCTATCAGGTTACCAATATACTTCTCTTCATCATCTACACTGTGGGTGGCTATAGAATTCACTCCTATCTAGCAGGAACCCTTACCAGACAAAGTCTTGGATGACACTTCAGAGTCATCTCTCTTATCCTCATAATCAACTTAGTGCATCTCGAGCACTATCTAGCAGTCAGGCTATCCCTTCATGCTTAGTCTATCATTGACTGCAATACATGGTGGTGACAGGAACAGTGAGCAGAAAACATATTAATAATCAAGCAATTTTATTGTTATATTCATATTCTGCTTATTGATGTGACTCGAATGATATATATATGTTACATATTACACTAGGGGAAGGCGTGGGAACTTGAGCTTGCTGTCTGAGATGATGAGCTTGACATGGGAAACAGCAAGCTCACGCTGTTCGATGGTTGCCAAGGGGGAAACGCACATGAGAAGGCTCGGGAGGCTTGGGGAAGTCACGTGGAAGGGTTCCAAATGGGAGGGGAACATGTGGGAAAGCGGACGCACAATTCCAAAGGTGGGAATGCCTGGAAATACCTGAGTGAGGGGAGCGCCAGGAACGCCTCTGGACTCAAAGGGCTACGCCAGCAAGTTCCCCTCTGACTTCTCAGGGGTTTGTGTGACAATTAGGTGCCTCAGACATTGTGCTTACTGTGCACATTCTGAGGTTGACCCTCTTGTACACCCGTTTTCGTCATCATTATAGACACTCTATTTGCTTCAGGTTATGGGCCCTGAGAAAGCCTAACAACTGTCATTACTTGCTGCACCGAAAACGAATACAAGATGTCTACTACTTCTATGGACTGCATCCCTATCCCTGTTCCCCACCTCCTTTCCAATGGCACCAACTGGTCCAAATTCGTCGCGCGCTTCCGAGAAGCAATGCAAGTTGCCCAATGTTGGGGCCACTTCGAGGGCACGAGCGCGCGCCCCGTTCCGAACCATGCTGATGCACTGACGAGGGAAGAAGAGGAGGCTATGGAAGCCTGGGACCACGAATATGTCGTCGCCTGCTACTTGCTGTCCCAGAGGCTCCCAGATTCGACATATCTCCGACTGAGCACATGCCCAACTGCGAGGGCGTGCTGGGAACGTCTTGCCAGAGACTATGCTAAAGAAGACAGTCAACCAAAGCATAAGCAGGAGAAGCAGGAGAAAAAGAAACAACTCACTGTGGAAGGCCAGCGAGATGAAGCCAAGGCCACCAAACCCGAAAGCGGAAGGAGGCGACGCAGAGGGAAATGCCAGCAGTGCGGAGAGGAGGGCCATCGAGCCCGTGCGTGTCGCGCCCTAGAGGGATCGGCGACAGCCCCTGCCGCAGAAGCTACATTGGGCGCAACAGCGCAGCCCGTGTCACCACCCCTGGTCACCAGCCTTGCCGAGTCCGATGTTGTCCTCGAGGGGGGGAGCATCTGGTTGGCCGAGGAAGAGGCCACTCGCGCACGCGATGGTGACGCAGAGTGGGGCCTGCCTCAAGGCCACATATGACACTCAAGCCCCTTGATTCACGCGCAATTCGTCGCCGCGGAACCAGACCCGATCCTTGGTGAGGAGGACCCCCAAAATGAAGTCGTTCACACGCTCACGGTTGTTGCGGAACAGGACTTGCTGGTGGGCAAGCCACATGCCCTTGATGACGTTGCTCACGCGCAAATGGTGGACGCGGAGCCGGACTGGTCATGGGGCGAGCTTGACCCCTCGAATGAAGACTCCCTCGCGCATCTTGTGGGCGCGAGGCCGGAGGTCTTGAAAAGCAAAACAGAGGTCTTGATGAACATGGAAGACGACTGGTTGCCGGAAGAGATGGAGGAGGATGGATCCGCTGAGGAAACCGCAGGATTTGAGGGGGAGAAAGGTCCCCGCGTCGAGCTGCAAGATCCCGGAGTCAGCTACCTCACCATGCTCAAGAAGGAAGAAAGCCTTACCCTTCCGTCATCGCCATCACGGACCATTCCCCAGGCTGCATGGACGCAGCACGCGCCGGCTGTCAATACAGGGACACCGGCCATTCCAGAAAAGCCAGGCCGCGCAGACTCGGCGCCGCCACCGCATGACCCGCCGCCGCCAGACGAGGCCGCGGAACCACCCGATAAGCCTGTGCCCGAGCAGAACCAAGGCCCCGTCATTGAGGGGGAGCTGGTGGAGTCGCTCCGGGGCAAGGCAATGCAGCGTGCGACGTGGCACAGCGGCCAGTCGCAGGCGCATGGATCCGAGGGCAAGATGCCTGTCGGAATCGCACATGGGCGCCCACCCGATGTTCTTGACTCGAAATCACGAGGCTCCGTCGTCCTGGAGCAAGTTATCGAAGTCCCGAAGGCTCCTGTCTGCGCATGCCAGGCGCGGAGGCCTGTCGTTAACGAGGGGGAGTGCGCGCGTCCTGACCCTTGGCCCAACCCGGGCACTGTAACCGCCGACTCGGACGTCTACACAAGGACGTCAGTACTGCTCGAGGGGGAGGGAAAAATTGGCTTACCATTCGAAGGGTGCGAGCAGTATGCCGCCCCTTGTACCCCTCAACCACTTTCTTCATTTCGACCCTTGCTTGCTGTTCCGCCGCCACTCGAAACCCTTGCGCGCAAGATACCGCCTGGCAAAGGCACCGACCCCGAAGGGTGTGTCACTAACCCTCGCGCCGTAATCTTGAAGCCGCCCGATCGTACCGCAGGAGATCTGGATAAAGCAGGGGGAGTACTGTTAGCTCCGGGCGACGCACCTGAACTCCCTGAAGATCTTGAATATCTTGGACTTGGCTACACGGCCATTGGGATGCAAGATGCAGGGGGAGTGCTGGCGGCCATGAGCATTGGACCTGCTGATGCCGACGCGAGGGAACCTGCCCGCGCTGACACACAGGAGTCAGGGGGAGTGCCACCGACCGCGAAGGTCGCACCCGTCTCCACCAAGAGTCCCGCCGGCGCCGAACTCATTGGCGCAGCTGAGAAAGCTGCAGCCGCCGAGCCCGAGGCGTTGGAACCCTGGGCAGAGGGCATGGCGCGACGCGATCCCGACACGATGCCACAAAGCAACTCGGCCAAGGGCAAGCAAGTGCCCGAGGCACTGCTGCCGCAAGGCAACGCGAGCGCGTATGGGCATGCGCGCGACACCGTACCGCGAGGCAACCCAACAGAGGGTGTGCATGAGGCGCGGCAACCCGACTCGTGGGGCGACCCGAGCGACCTCAAACCGGCCGCCACAGAGGGTGAGCGCGCGCGCACCACAGCACGGCGACTCGACCCGAACGAGCGCGAGCGGGTGCTCGAGGCATCGCCGCTGCGAGCCATACCGACCAGGCGCGAAGGCGAGGGCCTGTCGACGCCACGAGAGGACGCGGAGGACCCGCACTGGCCACTGGCACGGCCGTCGAGAGTGGGCGCAAGCGTGCGTGCCCTGCCACCACGAGACACGCCGCCGGAGCGCGCGTCGACCACCCTGGATGGATTGGGCACTTGCAAGCCCAAGAAGAAACTGCCTTGGAAGGCAAGGCACAGGGCAACGAGGCCTTTTGAGGCCGAACAAGCGAACGCGGCGGGCGTTATCGATCGCCCCGCAAGTCCTGCCTTGCCGCTGCGAAATGCGCCACCGGAGCGCGCGCCGACCGTCTTGGCGATAAGGGGCATTTGCCAGCCCAGATGGAGGCCGCCGCGGGATGCGGCACACGACACGACGAGGCCTTTTGAGGCCAGGAGAGGGAGCGCGATGGGCAGACCCGATTGCCCTGCATGGCCACTTAAAATTCAAGTCAGGCCGGCGACATTATCGATAAAAATGGCCACACACCTTTGCTTGGGGTCCCTATTGTCCTGGATTACCGGTTGCCGTCGTCGCCGTCGTCGTTTCGAGGCCGAGCGATGGCCTATCGACTTAGGAAGGCCAAGTCGAGCGCACAAGGGAGTGTACGCGCGGCCCTATCGAGACCGTCACACGCGGTCACACGCGGCGTCACGCGCGCCCGAGTCTTGCGCGCTGGCCACAACCCCCCAGAAAACCTCGAACAAAACGTGCGGGCGGCCCCCTTTCGTATTGGAAACATTTCTGGCCATCCCCTGGACTGTCTGAGAAATGAGGGGGAGTGTAGAAAGTGGCCGCGGAGCGAGCCATTTGTAGTAGAAATAGATTTACTTTGGTGTTGCCACTTAGGGCACTTACAGATACTTACATATAGGTAATTAATCAGTATTTGGTATTGTTTGGTAACCCTTACTATACATGGTAGCTAGCTGACTTTTGTCACCTCAGACATTGTGCTTACTGTGCACATTCTGAGGTTGACCCTCTTGTACACCCATTTTCATCATCATTATAGACACTCTATTTGCTTCAATGGGTACTGGGTAACCATGTTGTTCCCTACTTAGCTTAGCCAGAGGTGTCAGAGTTTGACAATGACAGAGTTTGGAACCAAGCATACCAAATGTCAAGCAGAGTCAGTCTGAGTTAGTCAGAGTGTGAACCAAAATCACTGGGTATGAGCCTAGTTGATGACATGTCTTTTGATATCAAGGGTGATAGTGGAGGTCATTACCCATCCCCGATGGTTCGATTTTCTCTACGCCGCCATAATGGGATCCAAATTGAGTTTCAATTGCAGAACCAAGATAAAAGGAGGTAAGACATAACCACACAAGAGGATAGGTGATGGATCACAAGGAATAAGAACAAGGGAAAGTCACATTGCAAGAAATCGAACAATTCCAGTCAACAGTTCTGACTAAATCTGCATGACACTTCACCCCACGGCAGACAGCTCAACGGAACGCCTGTAAGAATATTTCTGTCGAGAAAATCAATACCAAACTACGAAAACCATGGGCCCTGATGAATCGAGGACCTTGTAGGGATATCAGAGATCAGAGGTCTGTAGCACCACCTGGTGGAGGTTGATGATAACTCTCCCTTGGAACGCTAGGGTGGGAATCTTGAGTATCGTCCTGTGCACCAGCGATTCCCTCATTTATGTTTGGGTATTGGCCCAAAATCGTGACGACATGCGGAGAAACGGACAACGGGGAGGTGTTCGCAGTTGAAGATGGGGCAGCGGGTGTGCGAGGATCATAATCGGTTTGTGTCACGGAAGAGACTATGGATGAAGGGTGCACGGTAAGAGTTTGGTTACTGAGGGCAGGAGTCAGTATAGGTGTTGGCAAGGAGCCCAGGATGGCAGGAGGAATGGTTCTAGTTTCCTCTCCTCGTTGCAGAGTAGGACCACTACTGGAAGCTGAACCACGGGTAGGATCGGCGGTGTTCGATATGACGAAGGTGGCAGCGTTGCCTGGTATCGCATCCTCGGTGGCCACTTCGCGTGAAGTTACCAGAGGGGAGTGGCCCGTTAAAACAGGGCGAGGTAAAGCTCGGGGTAAATCATTAAGCTGGGTAGGAGGTGGGACAGAAGGGGAAGTGGTAGCAGATCCGTGGGCGGCCGAGTCCGAGCGGTGACCAGGGACAATGCACGGTGGATACACTGGCGGTTGGTTCGTAATGGCGTCGAGATCATCGCGGGAGGCAGAGAATCCGGTTGGGTTGGCATCAGAACCCGGATGTAAAGCAGTAAAAAGGTGATGAATCTCGGCGAGAACTTGGGCCGGGGTGCCACTCGCTCCTTCGGTGTTCGCCGCCTGAATGATTTCATTCCATAAAGTGCAAAAGTCGTTCTGCAGGTCGGGAGAAGTGTCGCGTATGTTGAATTGAGAAATCGATTCCAGGATGCCACGTTCAGAACGACCGGTGCGAAGAGCTTCGCGTACAATGGGGATCAAGATGGCAAGTAACACGCTGTCCCCAATTCCGACGTAGTCTCGAAACACCCTATCCGGTACGCCAAATAACTCCTTAGCGAGAATAGTCCACCGGTCGTTGCGATCCTTCGCGTGAGCGACGATGCAGGCAACTATCCTTCGTACATTCGGCTCGATCCGAACATCGCTACTATGCTCCCAGCGTCTCAGCCCAAGCCCCATTTCGACGGACTTCAGCGCTTCGCCTCTGTGCCCGTTGAAGAAAGCACCAAGGATCTGCGAAACTGCATCGGGTCCGAATGCTGAATAGGCTGCATTGAGGCAGGTGATGAGTCGATCTCTTCTAATCGATTCCGTGACGAAATAGGAAGAAAAGGTGCGGTCCAAGAATTCCTCTAATGTTCGTTGCAATTTGGCCTTAGCACGAGAATTGAGGGGTTTTCGGACCAACTTTGAGTCACAAAAGCCAGGGATGGCATCAAAGAATGCCTCGAACGTGTGATCTTCATCTAAAACAAGCATTATCCTTTCCAAGACTTGTGCGTCGATCGTCGATGACTGCCTCGAAGATTGTTCTTCGGCACCATGAATTTTACCTTCTAGAAACCCTTCGCTGTAACGGTCGCGCAAGTCATGATAGTGCTTCCTTATGCCATGAGAGAGGCCGCGGAGGGGTTTGATCCAGGAGGAAACTTGAGACACTGCATACGGAAAGCTGAGATACACGCGGAAAGCAAGTGGAGAAAGGGGTGTGTAATCCAGGCCGTCAACCTGAACGTCGAAGATAGGGAGCATCGTTCTCATCGCGTACAAAATGGTGACGACTGCGATCCAACAAACCAGAGGACTGAAGGTAGCATGACTGGTATTGAAGAAATAGACGAGGACCCCGGCCATGAAAAGGAAGAGGGATAGATGTAGAAAGAAGAGATCCAGGCCCCTGTCACGGAAATTGAATCGCCCATACTTGCTCTTGGCGAACATGGCATGGATCCTCGCTCGCCTTTCTGGAGAATAATCTTCGTTTTGAGTAACTGTGATGTATCGAAGAGTCTCTCTCTGTTCTAATGTCGCTAAGAGGGCACCCGTTAGACTCATTAGTAGGGCCAATACCCAGAGCGAGTTCACCCAGATGGCATATCTCGGTGGAGAAAACGTAGGTGGTTCAGCCAAATTAGAAGAGATAGATACATCGGATGAATTTGAGTTGGCAAGAAGTTGATAAATGTTCGCAAGGTAGAAATTCGGAGTATCCTGGGGGTTGGGCTTCAAGTCTGGGATTGAGACTACAAGCAACGCAGCAACAGTGGCAGAAAATAAACCAGTCTATGTATTCCAATTGAGGGCGGAGGAACGGGAAAGTAGCACAAGGGCTCACGAAAATCAAGACCCCATCTGCAGCCTTATGATGAAATTCGGCGATTTTATCGTCCATATCCTGAACGATTTTGGAGTACATGGCGTAGAGTGGACGTGAGCCATCACCAGGCAGTGATGACCGATTTGGTGTCGACTGAGGCTGGTCGGGATGCCCGCCTGGCGTACGAAAGTATGGGAAAGGTCAAAGCAACGCGTAACAGTAACATATTAAACATACTAGCATGATTCCCTCTCTCGAGGTCTTGCTGAGCAGTTCGGGACATGGAAGAAATGTCTCCTGATAGGAAATAGATACAGAACTTGCGACTTTGCGAGGTCCTTGACGGAAGTTGGAGAGTTTATGAGCGCTCCTGGCTCTCCCCCCACCACTGACACCCACGTGACTGTGGGATCCGGTTCTCAGACATGAGAGATAGCCGGAGAGATGATTATTCAATAAGATAATGACTTGGACAGAGTACAGCAACTGTACTAATGGCAACTGTACTAGTAGATGAAGCAAATAGTATGTCTATAATGATGACAAAAATCAGTGTACTTGAGGGTCAACCTCAGATGTGCACTATGGGCACAATGTCTGAGGCAACAAAAGTCAACTAGCTACCAAGGGGCCCTTGGAATCTGAAAAAATGACCATGGGTTGATTTTTTTGGAACTGGCTCTTGGATATGGACTAACTTACCTACCTATGTAATCAGGGGAATTACCATATTGGGTAAGATTAGATTAGATTGACTGTGATAAAAGCATGTGAGCTGGCCTAACCAAAAAGAGGAGGTGCATGTGAACTATCCCAAACAGGACACACTCCACTGGATATAGCCTCACTGTGCTAGGTTGTTCACATCTTCTTGCCTGCCTCTCCAATTACTGGCTACTGATGAGATAGAACTGAGGAGCAGAGCACACAGTGGAAAGATATGACTGTAAAGTCTGTATATTCTGGTAGATAGCTACAAGTATTTATACATAAATGAGAACAATGAGTGTCTTAACATTATCTAACGAGTGTCTGAGGATATGGAGTGTGGAAGAAACTAGCAAGTGTTAGTGGTTTAGTGTGTCTGTAGGTATGTGTATATGTCTCTTATCTGTATAGCAGTCATTGTGCCTAGTATGGTAATCCAAGGCTGTACTACTGACATGTGGTTCGGATCATTCCGAGACCTGAGGGTCAACACCCAAAAAGGAATGTGTGTATTACTAATTATTGGAGCACCTACAGTGCCACCGGCTATCTACGGTCTGTGGCATATGCGTTTATACAGTGTACATGTTTGCTCAACATCCCCCCATGATTCAAGAATTAGGAGTGTAATAATCCCATGTCTTCATTGAAGCGTTGTAAGAGAAATCGTGACAGAGGTTTGGTGAATCCATCAGCAACCATTTCCGTGGTAGGGGTACAGATGAGGATAACTTTCTCGTGCTCAACATCTTATGGCATGGTGCTTAATGTCAATGTGTTTAGACCTTCGCCCTGTGACTGGGTTTTCAGCTAGGTCAATGGCACCTTTGTTATTGCCATGAAGGGGAATAGGATCTTCTATAGAGAAGCCTAATTCAGAGAGGAAGTTGCAGTACCATGCTGCCTGATTTCCCACATCAGTGAGGGCCATGTATTCTGCCTCTGTAGTGCTTTGTGCTACAGTTTGCTGTCTTCGAGAAGTCCAGCTTATTGCACTGTTTGCAAGGAGAAATACGTAGCCTGAGGTGGAGTGGTGATCATCAGTCTGATCTCCTAAACTGGAGTCAGAGTAGCCATGTAGTCCATCTCCATTAGTGCCATCGTAGCATATACGCATATCCACAGTTCCTAACAAGTAGGATAGGACATAGTGTGCTAAGCGTAGATGTTGTGGGGAAGGGTTTGCTGCATATTGCACTAATCTAGATACAGCAAAAGATATGTCCGGCCATGTACCGATCTGGATGTAGAGTAGGCTGCCTATTAGGCTTTGATACTTTTTAATATCAGTTTGTGTTGCCTCTCCAGTATATTTGATCAGATGCACTTCCACACCAGCAGAAAGGGGTGTGTTGTGTGGATTGGCATTAGCCATTCTGAAGCAACTTAGGATGTCTTTAATATATCCAGTCTGGTCTATTTCTATGCGTCTTTTAGAGCAGTTGCGTGTAATGCATATGCCCAAGTATGATGATATTTCACCGAGATCAGTGATGTCATAATGCTTTGAGAGATCCAGTTTTAATTGCTTAACAGCTTTAAGTGAAGCCCCTAGTATTGTGATATTGTCGACATATAATATGACGAATAAGGAACCATCCCCCTCTTGTTGATGATACACATATATGCCTGCATCAGAGAACATCCACATAAAGCCCAGTTCAGTGAGAACTGCATGGAACTGTTTGTTCCAAGCGCGGGAGGCCTGTTTGAGGCCATAGATTGCCTTTAGAAGGCGGCACACTTTAGATTCCTGTCCAGCAGCGACAAAACCTTGTGGTTGCTCCATGTAAATCTCCTCATCTAGCACACCATTAAGGAATGCCAACTTGACGTCCAGTTGGTGGATCTCCCAGTCCTCTAGCACAGCCAATGCTAGCAATAGTCTTATGGACTCAAAGCGTGCTACAGGAGAGAAAGTTTCATCGTAATCTATGCCAGGGATTTGCATGAATCCCTTAGCTACTAGTTGTGCTCTGTATTGACCATCTGCCTTTAGTTTAAACACCCACTTTGACTTAACAGCCTTGCGTCCAGGGGGGAGATCGACAAGCTCCCAAGTTTTGTTTTTAGCTAAAGCATCGATCTCGTACTGGCACGCTTCAGTCCATTCAGCCAAGTAGTCAGAATTCATGGCTTCTGCATAAGTTGCAGGGTCCCTTCCAATGTGAGCTGCAGCTAGTAATTCTGCATTGCCAAGTAGTCTATCCCTAGATACATTATCTGTATTATAGTACTGAGGGTTTGGCACAGGAATTTGTGCCGATCTCCTTGGCGTGTTGTCCATTTCCCATAGCAATTGAGCTTGTTGTGCATGATCAAATCCCCCAGGCCATTGCAGATCGGGTGAGAGTGATCTATTTGCTATTCTAGTAGCTCTAGTGCAGGGTGGTGGACTTGTGGGAGTAGTCTGGCATTGCTCCGGAGTAGTGGGAGGGGCAGCATTAATGGGTGGTGGCATAGTCGGCCATGTACTGAAGCGATCTAACGTGTCCTCTACTGCTTCCTCACTGTGATCTGAGGGCACAGGGGAAGGTACATGAACTGTAGACTGTTTATTCTGTTGAGGAATGGCTAATGCTGGTAAAATAACAGGAGGAGGTGTGGGGCGTGGCTCAGTGCCCGAAAGATGTGGGAAGCTACTCTCATCAAATGTCACATCCCTGGACAGATGTACAGAGTAGGTATTTTTATCCCAGAGCCTGTATCCCTTGGAGCCAGGCTCATACCCAATAAATGTGACCTCAGTGGCCTTCGCATCTAGTTTGTGACGTTTATCAGCAGGTATATGCATGTACCCCTTGCATCCAAAGACACAAAAGTAAGAGACATCTGGAACGTGACCATCATTCCAAGTCTTAATAGGGGTTCGCCATTTTAATACACGGGAGGGTGTTCTATTGTATACATGTACTGCAGCAGCGAGAGCATACTCCCAGAAACTGCAAGATAGGCCAGAGGTGTGTAACATTGCCATAGCCTTGTCCATGATAGTACGATTGAAACGCTCAGCCTTCCCATTCTGTTGTGGCAAACCAGGCATCGTGAAGTGGTGTTCTATCCCCCTCTCGTTCAAGATCTCTTTTACTTTGTGTGATATGTATTCCCTGCCACGATCTGAGTGCAGTACGTGCAACTTCTTGGACATTTGAGTTTCTGTCCAGGCAAGAAAGTTGCATAATGCTTGTACAAACTGATCTTTGGTCTTTAGATAATAAACTACTGCATGATGTGAATAGTCATCTATTAGGGTGGCTACATATGACGATCCCTGAATGGAGTTTACTTCCATAGGACCCATGAGATCTGTGTGAACGGTCTGTAGAATAGCATCTGACTTCTTTGAGGAATTGGGGAATGGACTATGAGATGATTTCCCAGCCTCACATCCAGCACAAATGCTGGGGATAGACGTATCAGAGCTATCTATGTGCATGCCCTTGAGGGCAGAGGGACAGTGTTTCTGTATTGCAGCATAGGACATATGTCCTAGATGCTGATGCCATATTTTAAGTGGGGCAGCATTGCTCCCACTGTGCGTGTTAAGGGACGCTGTAGAGCCATCAAGCCAGTAGAGCTTGCCCTTGCGGTACCCTTTGGCTATGCACTTTCGATCCAGGAGGATCTCAAACCCTGATTTATCAAAGAGTACCTTAGCATTCTTGTTGCAGACTGCTCCTGTAGATAGGAAGCATGTATGTACATCTGGGACATGTAGTACATTGCTCAATGATATCTTTGTGTTGTCAGGGCTTTGGAGAACGACAGAACCCATCCCAACCTGATCAGCTTCTGACTTGTCCCCTAGGCATAAGGATCCTTTGATTGGGGTATAGTCTATGAAGTCTGATCTATGAGGTGTGATGTGATGAGTTGCACCGCTGTCCATCATCCAATGGGGCTTTGCAGCAGCACACAGGGAAACAGAAATGTCATTATCATCGTCTACTTCTGTAATAGTAGCTGAGCTAGCTATGTGCATATTTGCTGCTTTGTTTCCCCCATTAGATGATCCCCCTTCTTCTGCTTTCTTTTTCTCTGCATCCTCCCGCTTTTTCTTCCAGCAATCAGGCTTGATGTGCCCCTTTCTATTACAGTAGTGACATGTTAAGTTTGCATGATCCTTCTTTTTGCCGGTCGATTTAATCAGAGCAGCTTTAGCTGCATTAAGGGAGGTTTCGGAGTTGCCAGATCGGCGCCCTTCCTTATTGATGATGTGAGCAATAATCTCGCTGTGTTTGAGGGAATTTGGGGTGCCCCCAGCCAAGATGGTGGATGCCAGAACCTCGTAAGAGGGTGGCAGAGCATGAAGTAAGATGAGGGAGAACTGGGTGTCAGTGACACCCATGGACGCATTGGCGAGTGCTACTCATGCCTCATTAATTTTGGCGAGCTGCGGAGCCATAGGCTGTGCGTTGTTGAGCTGGGCTTGAGTTAATTGGATCCATAGATTAAATACAGTGGTGCTGCCTGAAGCACCACCAAAAGTGTCCCTCAGTTTTTCCCACTTCATTTTGAATGTGGGGTAATCTAGATCCGATGCGATAAGTGAGTACACGTCCAGTTTGACATATAGGTGCAGATAAGCTTTTGTGCACCTTTGGACGGAGTTCCAGTCATCCTGATCTATTCCAGGAGGAGGAGATTCAAGGGTAAAGATGTCCTCGGCCTCATGGAGAGTTAGGATCGCTTCGATCATACCAGACCAGTTGCTCCAGCCGGAGCCATCAAACTGAGTGAGATGTATTCCAGATGGCATGCCAAAAGTAGTGGCGTATGCATTGCCAATCCATTGACTCTTGGCAGAATTAGATCTGCTGTTGGATCCAGTCCCAGAGCCACCATTGGTCGTGCCAGTGGTTGTGGGTGCGCTAGTAGTATCAGCTGGGTCTGACATTGGGATGATTTCTGTTGCTGAGGAGTCATCAGCAACAGTCTTTCTGCAGAACAAGTGGCGTGATCAGCCTCTCTCTGTGTAGCTGTATTGGCCAGAATGCTTAACGCATCCTGCCTCCATATGCGCTTTTAGGTATAGTAGTTATAGATGTATTACTATCTACTTCCACATACATGTCCGATTAAGCAGCCATGTAGCAGGATCCACATCTAGGGTGAGCTGCCTGCAAGTTCCACACAGGGACACAGATCAGAAGATCTGCCACCTGGTGCCGTCAGGGGAACCTGTATTAATGCCTAGATGATTGGGCATGTGGATCTGAGTGATCTGAGGCAGTGGGATGTGCCATCCAGCAAGCCTGAACAAGGGAGCAAATATTCCTCCTGGCAGAGGTCTACCTAGATGCTATGTAACTACTATCGTAGTGTAGTGCAGTTGTAACAGAGACAAGTGCTTCAGGGGAGTGACTACCCCTGGCCTTGACACCCCAAAACCACTCCCACTTAAGGGCAGACAGCCAACCGTTCGCTAGGCCTATAGCCAGTCTAAGCTTCCCCAGACCCGCCTAAGGGCAGTAAGGCCCTCTACTCTACTAGGTATAGTACTAACGTGCAGAGATGGAGGGGGCTCAGTGTGCTTCTTCCATGCCTGGATCTGTCACACACTTCACGCAAGGCATGTTAGGCCTTAGCACAGATCTCAACGCACAAATGCTGAGTGAGGAAGATCAAAAAGGGAGAGCTCACAGTTTAGAGAGTTTTGTGATGCTTGAATGATCTTGTTCAGAGAAGTTTGTGGGCAGGGCCCATAACCTGATGAGATAGAACTGAGGAGCAGAGTGCGCAGTGGAAAGATATAACTGTAAAGTCTGTATACTCTGGTAGATAGCTATGAGTATTTATACATGAATGAGAACAATGAGTGTCTAAACATTATCTAATGAGTGTCTGAGGATACGGAGTGTGGAAGAAACTAGCGAGCATTAGTGGTTTAGTGTGTCCGTAGGTATGTGTATGTGTCTCTTATCCATATAGCAGTCATTATGCCTAGTATGGTAATCCGAGCCTGTACTACTGACACGTGGTTCGAATCATTCTGAGACCTGAGGGTTGACACCCAAAAAGGAATGTGTGTATTACTAATTATTGGAGCACCTACAGTGCCACCAGCTATCTATGGTCCATGACATATGCGTTCATACAGTGTATGCATTTGCTCAACAGCTACAACATGTTCAACACCCTCACCCATGGCTCACCCAATCAGGATAAAGAGATCAAGGGGGCTGTGGAAAAAAAAAAGACCACAGGTTGATTTTTTTGGAACTGACTTTTGGACATGGACTACCTACCTACATAATCAGGGGTAAGGAGTTTCATGGGTGCAGGTGTTCCCATGGTGTTATGGTTATGGGTGTGACAGGTTACAGGTGTGGTGTCAGACTTTGTGCAACTATGGCAAACCATAAACCCACACTTTGGTTTATGGGTATTCTGCAGGTTTTTTTACAGGCCAGTTCAGGGTTTTTCTTATATTTTGTTGTTCACAAATGCCTCTTTATTCATTAGATTTGATCTCCCTCATGCCCTTTTCCTTCCTTTCTTTCTGTTTAGCCTTATATTTCTCAGTCAAAGTTGGCCAAACAAAGCCAAACTTGAACATGAACATCAAACTCAAGTGTTCTCACCACTCCTGGTCCCCAATGGTGATGACAATAACACAAACACAAATGCATTAGCTGCAAATGCCAATGCAGACTCATTCACTGCCAACACAAATGCATTAGCCACTAACACTAATGTGGACACATTTGCTGCCATTGTAAATGCTGCCAAAGAAACTGCAAATGCAAATGCCACACAAACACAAATGCAGACGCAAATGCAAATGCAAACACAAATGCAAACACAAATGCCACACAAACACAAATGCAGATGCAAACACAAATGCAAACACAAATGCAAGCACTGCTAATGCAAGCACCATCAGCTCAACAGATACACAAATGCTGTGAGTGCTGCCAATGCAAGCACCACCAATGCTAACACACGCAATTGCAAGCACTGTCAACACCAACACACATGCAATTGTGAGCACCGCCAATGCTGTGAATGCCACCAATGCAATGCAATACAACCATCACCATTGCAAACACAAATGCACAAACCCAAACCTGAATGCACAAGCCTGAATGCAAATGCACAAACCTGAATGCAAACACACAAACCCAGATGCAAACATACAAATCTGAATGCAGATACACAAACCCAAACACCACCAATGCCACATGCAATTGTGACTGCCACCAACATAAACACATGGCAATGCATGTAACCTGATACATTAATTTGTGTGAACATGTGTGTGGGCTCATGAATAAGGGGTGACAGGGGTAACCCTTGGGTATAAAATCTCAAACCCTTACCCTTACCCTTCATACCCTTACCCATATAGTAAGGGTATATACCCATACCCATATTGCCAAGGGTTTGTTAAGGGTTTCAGGGTTTTGTTAAGGGTATAAGAATTTGTCAAGGGTATAAGAGTTTTGCATAAAAGTCAATACATTTGAGTTAAAATTAAGATAAAAAGTGATAATAACTAGGGTGTCTACTATTTATACCATAAATTAAACTTCTTTATAGATATAATAAGGCAATTATAGCATTGAACAATCTTTAAATATAAATTTAACTGATAAAAATCTTTGATATAAGGTTCTGTAACTAGGAAAATGACACAATATCATTATGTAAGCATACCCATATACCCTTATAAAACCCTTAAGGGTATGCAAGGGTATGAACTTCCAAACCCATACCCATACCCTCATACCCTTACACCTGTATACCCAAGGGTTTACCCATACCCATATCACCCCTTACTCATGAAGCCAGCACGTTCTATTGTAGTACTGTTTTTGTAGTATATAACAAGTTTGGAATTTTTATTATGGGTGCTCAGTACCATGGTTTGTGTGTAACACTGCATATGTTTGATACAGACTTATACCCCTACCTGTGAGGGGTATGGTGTCAGTGGGTACAGATACAGTTATGGAAAACCATACCCATGGTATACCCTAGTGTTGGGGAAGTTTGGTTTGTGCCTGAAACTGATTTGCGAGATAAGGGTCAAGATCTTATCGGATCGCTTAGCAAATTTAGGAGCACCATCTTCT
>QFEY01003964.1:0-31928 GCA_003316435.1 Russula virescens | reverse complement strand
GGAACTTCCCAGGTCGTAGATGATCTGGGAAAAAGTCTACTGCAAGGTTTCCGCGTTGGGCCCATGAATTAAACGCGAACGAGCCCCATGAGAGCAACCACATCATGGTCCAAAGCCGACCACACCACCCTCGCACGGGCGTCCCGGTCACCCGTTCAAACTTGCTCTCCAAAACCATGCCAACGCCCATCATGATGAAATATCCGCCGTCATAACGCCACACCGTCCCGCGCCCAATCGACCACTGGACGAGAATATGCAAGAGAGCCGACAAGGTGAAGGCGCCCATGACCGCGCCGGGCCATCCCAGGAGCGCACCCCCTGGACGGGACCCGAAAACGACGAAAAAGTGTCGGAAGAACGGGTGCCAGCGCACGCTCCAGAAGTCCCGGATCGAGGTCGCCTTCCACGGTTCGCGAAGGAACGGAGGCCAGTGCGAAGCTGGCTGGCGGAGAAGGATGCGTCCGATTAACGTCGCAGCTTGGTACGTCGCCTCCATCCTCGCATATATATACACGCCACCGAGAAACGCGGCAAGCATGGCTAAGATCGTGCGAGGAACAAAGGGGAGGGTTGCGTCGAAGAAACTGCTTCCTGCCTGGTCGATAGAAGGGCACATCAAACACAAGACGTGATGTGAGATATCGAGGACCATGAATTTCAAGAGTGTATCGACCCAGACTGAAGCGATCGAAGGTTGAGGGGTGTCGTCGCGGGGGCACGGGAAGGAGGACCATGACCATGCGAGCCCACGCTGATTGAAGAAGAGATCCAAGGCATCGAGAAGGACGTTTGCGATGGACAAAGGCCGTTCGACTGGAGAATCTTGTCCCTCTGGCCACTCGTACTTCCTCAGTGGCTTTTTGATGATAAAGGTCCATTCAAACGATCTCGACGCCATGACTAACATTGCGGTCTAGAATCATAAGTCTCAGAACTCACACACTGGGTGACCTATTCCAAATGCGGGACATAACACCCACCGCAAATACTGAGTTCCAGACAGCGAGTTGCTCGTCATTCTCAACCCCGAGCCAGTTGGCCAACCCCATCGCGAAATCCACTCCCATGGCACATTTCCACGCCTGCCATACGATGAAAGGAAGTAGCGAAAGTTTGAGTATGAATGTATTTGGGAGGATTGCAAGCACTGCCTGTGCGTAGATGCCGAGACATACGGGGGCGACTGTTGCCAGCGTTGCCGGTTGACGAAGAGCAGGATCTGGAAGGTCAGGAAGAAAGAATGGCATTGTGACGAGACGGTGAAGTTCTCCAGACGCTAGCTGAACAATGCCCTTCTTTTGAGCTTAAATAGCTCCGAGCATATCCGCCGTTACTAGCACGAATGCGGCTAGTATGAGGCCGCCCAATCGAGCGCATGTCGTGGTACATAGATGAGTGGCCGATCAATCCCTTTGAGGCATAGCAAATACGAGAGGACTACCATTTTTGCCATGACATCGACTTCTACGGTCGCCGCTAGCATCGGGGCGCATAAGACGGTTTGATCGCCTTGTGCGTGGCATGCTCAGAGTTGTTGACGTAACACACTTGGATGACAAAACAGGTGAAGACCACTCTCTCCGTCGGCTGCCCCAAGATCAGAGACTTACCTACGGTTTACCCCCTCTGTGTGGCTTTACATTGACTCAGAGGTACTGCGCGGACAAGAGATGAGAAAGGACTACGGACGATGCTCGGCTCTGAGGGCAGCGAATTAATTTGCCGGAAGAGGAACCACGTGGCCTCGGCGACTTAGAATTAATTTCTTACGTTTCACGTTTCATCAATTTCTAATTTCCAATCTGTGTACCGTACCTGTGGCATGAATGCGACGGATCATTCAAGAGTCAAGTTTTCTTCTGAAAGGGCCAGCGTTTATCCAAGTCGAGGTGCCCGTTGCGGTGGCCGTGAGTGTCTGAACAACACCACCTACCTCTTCGCTACCTTCACTCAGTGACACCCACTAATAGTAGTGAGTTAGAGGGCCACTAGTAGGGATATGACATCGCGTCTGTGGGCTCGTATATCTTACTGATGATAGGCCCCCTCCTCACCCACGCTTCCGCAATATAGTAGGCCCAGAATGGGGGGTGGTGGATGGTGTATGCATGCGTACCCGCGTGTCACAACTGGCGGTTAATATTCGCCACTACTTGGCGCACTCAGGCTGCGCTTCAAGTTGTAAGGTCGTGCAACCTCGGTCTCAGTTTTAAATAACACGCTCGTGGTGCGAAGTCACTGTGACGCTTCCAGAGAGTTTGTATGCTGACTCGGACACAATGGGTTCAAAAGCAGAACTGAGAGGAGAATTGAGTAGAGAGGATGTTGGCACGAAGAGAGCGAGTAGGGGGCTTAACAACGCACGCCGTCCTTTTCAAGAACACTGGATGGTTTCGTTATATTCGAGCACGGTGAGTTTTATGTACTACGAAGCATGCATTGAGGGAATATTCATGAAAAAAAAAGGAAAAGAAAACAGGTGGTACTGTACACGAAAGGGATCGTAGGAGCGAACTCTACACTATCCAAGTCTACTAGGAAACGTCATGATCTCATAACAAGAAAACAAACAAATGCGAAGAAATCCAGAAACTCTAAGTAAACGAACCCGTCACTATTTCAGTGCCGGGTGCTATGTGGTCAATAAGGGATGGGATTTGATGTGTTAGTGCCCAAATGATAACTCGGTGCTGCCCATCCCCTCCTCCAATGCGTTATCATACATACCAATTGACAGAATCGTCACAAGCACTTGCTGACCAAGGAGACTACGCCACTGATGAGCATCTTGCCTGGTCGCAGGTGATCCGGGAAGAAGTCGATCGCAAAGATCCCGCGGCGGGCCCACGACTCGAAGGAAAGCGAGCCCCACGCAAGCGTCCACGCCATGGTCCACAGCCAACCGTACCAACCCTTCACAGGGATCCCGCTCACTCGCTCAAACACGCTCTCCAAAACCAGGCCCAGGCCCATGAGGAGGAAAAAGCCCCCGTCGTGGCGCAACTCCGTCCCGCGGCCTGCCCCCCACAGACCCACGATGTGCATGAGACCCGATACGGCGAAGGCACCCATGACTGCACCAGGCCATCCCAAGAGCGCACCTCCTGGACGGGACCCGAACACGACGAAGAAGTGGCGGTAGAACTGATGCCAGCGGACGCTCCAGAAGTCCCGGATCGATGTCGCCAACCACGGTCGGCGCAAAAACGGAGGCCACTGCGAGGCTGGCTGGCGGAGGACAATGCGTCCGACCAACATCGCGACGTGGTACCAACACTCCAACTTGGCGTACACAAACAAGCCGCCGAAAAATGTGGCGAGCATGACCGTGACCGGGCGAGGCAAAAAGGGGACGGCTGCGTTGTAGATGCTGCCGTGTCCGGGGTCGTTGATGGAAGGGTTCATACAACACAAGAGGTATTGTGAGGCATCGAGGACGGTGAACTTCATGAGGGTTCTGGCCAAGACTGTGGGGATCGAAAATTGGGGGGTGCCCTTGCGGGGGAACGGACGAGAGGACCATGACCATCCGATGCCGCGCTGGTTGAAGAAGAGGTCGAGGGCGTCGAGAAGGACGTTTCGGATGGACAAAGGACGTTCGACTGGAGGAGAACCTTGTCCGTCTGGCAACTCGTACTTCCTTAGTGGCTCCTTAATGATGAAGGTCCATTCAAAAGATCGCGACGCGATAACCAACATCGCTATCTAAAAGCCTCAAGTCTCAGTACGGAAGACTTTCCTTTCAAGCACAGGAAATCGCACGTACCGCAAACTCAACGTTCCAGAACCTGAACCGGTCGTCGTCCTCAATCCCTTGCCACTTGGCCACCACCATGGAGAGATTCAGTCCGACGGCGCAGCTCCATGCCTTCCATACGATGTAAGGAAATAGCAAAAGCTTGAGTCTGAAAGTGTTAGGGAGGATTGCGAGTATCGCCTGCGCATAGACGGTCAGAAGTAGAGGCGCGATTGATCCTATGGTTGCCGGCTGGCGAAGAGCAGGATCTGGAAAAGAAGGGAGCAAGAACGACATTGTGTGCGGAGGAAGCTCACAGAAGTCACAGGCTGAACGATGCCTTCCTCTGAGCTTAAATACCTGCCAGTACGAGCAATCTATCCTACTAGGCGAACGCAGCCAGCATGAGGCCGCCTCACATGAGATGCGTGATACACACGAGTGGTGTTGCATATGGCGATTTTGTTGACCAAGCCCTTTGAGGCATAGCATATTGAACACGAGAGGATTTACGCCAATTTTGACACAAAATCCGGCTTCCCCGTCACCCACTGGCACCAAGGAAAGAATGAAAGCATGGCCCGATTGCCTCGCGATTGAGTAGAGAACCATAAGGCTATCACTTCCATTGGACGTGTGTCGCGGCTACCGAACGCTAGTTCGCAAAGGGTAAACGGCCGGGAGTAACGAAACAAACGCGAGTCAAGACCTATGACGTAACATTCTTGGATGTCAAACATGCTGAGGATCACTCTCCACTGCGGCATCGAGTCGGCAACTTTCAAAACCAGCGATTGAACACTGCTTTCCATGGCATTGTTCGAGCTATCCGCCTTCAACAGGCCAAGTTTGCCTTTGTTGGCTTCGTAGTAGACGCCGCGTGAGTATGGAACGCTGATGGGAAGTGTCGCGGTGTATCATGAACGGACACACATGGATGGCTCGGAAGTGTCGCGGTGAATAGCATTGTCGACTCGGATCTGGTGATGCAGGCGTAGCGAATTAATTCGCCAGAAGCGGGATCTACCACGTTGTTGCCTAATTCGTACAAGAAAGGATCGATAAGATATACTTTACGTTAAGTACACTAGTTAAGTGTCCACGTAATTTCTGCGTGAACGTGTGCACGCGGGACGTGCAAGAAACAAAGTTTTCGGTGGAGCGTGTTCGCAACGATCCGGTTCATGCAGCTCATTGCAATAGTTGTCCGTGCATGTTGGTATAACACCACCGTGACCCACCATCACTCATCTAGTGATGTGTAGCGAGATAAGATGTCTTGAGAGGCGTGAGCACCAAGACTAAGGTGAGCGGGCGAGTGACAGGCCTTTTGTTATTGAGATAGATGCGGCCATGCTCGGATACAGATCCTCATCGAAGCTTCAAGGATGAAAGAAGAAGCGTGAATAAGGTTAGCGTTCGGAATTGTCTTATAAACATGTAGAGCACCCTATACACCACGACAGACCGACCGAGATAACCGAATCAAGTCGTAGATATGTTCGCATATCCAAACTGGAGAGGATAAAGCTAATTTGAGACTTAGAGGAGAACGGACAGGACGCGAGAGGACAGCACGAGGAGTGGAGGAGACCACAACACCCTTGGATTGAGATGAAACCTACAGTAGTATGATTTAGTAAGGTAACCAAACGGGGACAATAGTACGATGATATCTCATGACCAAAAGCAAGCAGGCGTGTTGCACGGGGTCGAGACTCAAACCCAAAGGGATAGACTACTGTACAACAACGTGTGTAACTTTCGAGATGATGAGGGGGAACGAGGCCTCCGAAATTAAAGGCGAGGCGTCGGAATGGAAGTGTTGGCAGTTTGAATGTACAAATGAGGATGCACAAGGGAGAAATGGAAAGAAGGGATCAACACATGGCAAAGGGAAGCTGTGATGATCGATTGGAAGCCGTGAGGGCGGGGTGCAGAGTGATCTTGGTACAGAATGAACAGCGCGAGACGGGAAGATATCCAGAGCAAGGGGAGGCACGAGGCGAGACTCGGATGTGATGCTCGCACGGGTCATCTCTGCGTCATCAACACTCACTTGCGCGTGTGGCTCCTGTGGACAACCTAGTAGGGGGTTCACTATACATCAGCTCGAGAGTCCCTACACCTTGACGTCCGTCTTCTACCCCCAAAGCCAGGCCCAAGCTAGCAGGACACACCAGTCCCCGAATCAAAGAGCTTATCGAGCACTTCTCCCACCCATATGAAGAGCTATGCCGTATGCGTCACTCCGATGATGACGAAGGAGCGCTCGAACACCCGGGTTCCTCAGTACACTGATAGGCGGCGTGATTGACCCAGCTTGGTAGGGCGTGGTCCGGAAAGATATGTGGACACCGAATGGACGTTGGCAGGTAAGTCATCGGGCCGCGCTCAGGATTCCATAGTACAGGAGGCAGCAAGTGGGAATGAAGATCGTTCCGCCATAGCGATAAGTGGGGGATTTGGATGGCCACGCTAGCTAAGAGTCGAGTCAGGTTGGAATTGCCTGAGTTATCGCAACTCTGGTCGAAGAAGCCAAAACTACCGAGCTGCGTTGCCACATTTGGACTAGCCTGAGATGCCGATGCACCAATGTAACCAAACTTCGACTAACTTACTGTACAGTAGTGTCGTTTGCCTGCCGGGTCGCTTATGCCGTAAAGTCATTCTGACAGAAAGCCAGTCTACAGTATACCACCCCCACCACTATCGGAAGAAAGAGAAGTGTGTCGTGTAATGGATTATGTGATTCGCCTTGATTTCGATTAACGGCCTTAAATGAATTGCAATAATTTTTTTAAGTTCCATTTCAATACATTACAGGACGGGGCCGAGGATACAACTCGCTTATAAACTCGCTTAAAATTGGGCCAGAATTACGAGTCGATTATGAGTTCTCAGATTTTGCTACGTGTGAGCCCGATAATGCGCGGGAAGGTGGATGTGCATGCTCGTACGGCCCAATCAGATTTTACTGCTACTCGGCGATGCGTTGTCGGCAGGTCATGCAGCCTCGGTCTCGGTTACAGATTTCGGATAATATGCCCATATTGCGAAGCGATGTCTCCTACGTCATGGAGGACCCATACGGTACCCAAAAAACAGAGCGTGGTGACCACTCGAATCCAAGTAAACCAAACTAATCACCGTTTCGTTACAAATATGCTATGCGGTAAATGGCAAATGAGAGGTTCGACATCGTTCTGAGGTCTCTTTGGCATGAGTAGTAGCGGATCTAGAATACGGTGCTGGATAGAGATGGCGCCATTGACAAGAAATTTTCCCGGTCGCAGATGATCCGGGAAAAAGTCTACTGAAAACAGTCCGCGCCGTGCCCACGCATCAAGGGTGAAGTGAGATTGTTAGTCCCGCGCGTGAGTTTTGTTAAGATAGAGGGAATCGGGCCCAAGATCTAGGAAGGAAGAAGAGGCTAAACCAAGATAGGTAAACCTCGGTAGGGAAGAGAGAAGAAAAGGAAAGCCCTAGAGCGACAGGCGACGCTCGTGGCTTAAGGTGAGGTGAGATGACTTGAGAGTAAGAGTCTTCGCGTGCTGATGCTAACTGGCACGGCGGCTCTTGTACAGCAAGACAATGTGAAGAAAAGAGAAAAAGGGGGACGAAAGCAGGCAGAGAAATAGGAAGAGTGACGGACCAAACGCAAGAGGTCAACTGGATTCAACGGAACACGAACATCGAGCTTATATACCTTCGAGACACTGGTAATCTAAAGTGGCCGTCCGAGAACATCGATAGTAATGTAATGAAAGACCATACAGTACAAGGTGAGGGATGAAAGACATCTAAGAGGGAGGGAATACGAACGCGAGCAGTAGCACAGGAGGCGAGGCACGAGACAGGAGCATAAGTAGGAATTAAGGGGAAGAAGAGCCTAAAATAGTACTAGAGCCATAAACGTCGAACAAAAGGAAACGAAGAGAACGGAAACGAGACAAGCAGACACAGTGTACGGAGGTGAGATGCCGCCGGCGATGAGGAGGTCTCGAGAGGAGGCGTGCGGTGTCGAAAGATAATGAGACAAGTCACGTGCGATGCGATCGAATGTGGTCGGAGTGAGGACTTTGATGTGCGAGCATGGCGGACAAGGGAGGACAAAGACGATCGACAAAATGTGAAGGTACGAAACCTTCGGAAACGAGACGAGGCGGGGACACGCAGACAGAGCACAGGACGAGAGGGCAACGAGGCGATGTTGGTGCTCGCGGGGATCACATCCGGAGTCACCGATACCCACGTATGCGAGTGCCTTCCGTACGCAACGGTAAGGCACACCTTACAAGGGTAAACGAGCCCCACAAGACAGACCACGTCATGGTCCACAGCCAACCATACCACCCTTGTACGCGCGACCTGGTCACCCGTTGGAACACGCTCTCCAAAACCATGCTAGCGCCCATGATGAGGAAATATCCCACGTCGTGACGGAACGTCATCCCCCACCCGGCCGCACAAGGGGCCACAATGTGCAGGAGACCTGAGACAGCGAAGGTGCCCATGATCGCGCTAGGCCATCCCAGGAGTGCACTGCCTGGACGGGCTCCGAACGTTACGAAAAAGTGTAAATCTGATGCCAGCGGATGCTCCAGAAGTCCCGGATAAATGTCGCCATCCAAGGTCGGCGCAAGAACGGGGGCCAGTGCAAGGCCGGCTGGCGGAGAAGGATGCGTCCGATCAACGTCGCGGCGTGGTACATCGACTCCCATTTCGCATACATCCACAGGCCGCCAAGAAATGTGCGAGATGATACGAGGTAAAAGGGGGAGGCTTGCGTCGAAGAGGGCCGCCTCCTGTCTTATCAATGGATGGTACATCAAATGCAAGATGTAGTGAGGTATCGAGCATGGTAAATTTCACGAGTGTTTTAGCCAAGACGGAAGCAATCGAAGGTTGGGGTGTGCTGTCGCGGGGGAACAGATGAGAGGACCAGGACCATCCGATTCCGCGCTAATTGAAGAGGTCGAGAGCATCGAGTAGGATATTTGAGACGGACAAAGGATGTTCGACTGGTATCTCCCTCAGGGTTTCTTGGCGATGAAAGTCCATTCAACCGACTTCGGCGCTACGATCAACATTGCTATCTACAACCCCAAGTGTCAGAACTTCCCCACCCGGAAACTTTATCTTTCTTTCAAGTGCAGGAAATCACTCACAACAAATTCGGTGTTCCAGAACCTCTGCCGCTCGTCGCAATTAAAGCCGAACAACTTGGCCAGTCCGTCGAGAAACTCAGCCTCACGGCGCAGCGCCACGCCTGCCATACGACGAAGGGTAATAAGGAAAGTTTGAGCACGAATGTATTCGGGAGGATTGCAAGCACGGGCCGTGCATAGGAACACAAAAATAGAGGAGCGAGTGCTGCCAGCGTTGCTGGTTGAGGAAGAGCAGGATCCGGTAAGTCAGGAAGTAATAGAGACATTGCGTAAGGGAGAGGAAACTCACAAGACACCAACCCCCCCCCTCTTTGGGCGTAAGCGATGGAGCATATGTGAGTGTCCCAACCAAACCCTTTGATGAATCGACTGACAGCATTCTTGCAACTAGTGACGTCGCGGCCCATAATCCGAGTGCAAAAGTGGTGAAAGTGTCTATTTTGGCGATTTTGTACGAGGGGTAGCCACTTTTCGAACCACAAGACAAGTAGGGATAGTACCGGCTTGCCCGTCAGCCACTGGTACCACACAAAAGGTGGTTGTTCATGGGTAACGACTGCCAACCACCCTTACGACTGACGAGGTTTGCCCTTGCATGGTTTCACTGTGAGTTGGAGCAACGGTAAGGGACGGGAAATAGCCCTCTGACGCAGTACGTGTGAACGATCTGAGGCCGGGGTTAAATTAATTTACCGGAAGCAGGAATCACGTGGTCTTCGCTTGCGGCGTTTTCCCCGCTTTTTATTTTGTTTCAACCAAACCATTGTCGAACTCGTAAGAGAAAACATCGATAAGATATACTATAAGACTATCGTGGTTCCGGCATGAATACGTTAATGCGGACATGGCACGCAAGAATCAAAGTTTTCTGGGGTGGTTAGCAATTATCCAAGTTGTCCACCTCACTGGAAAGGTTGTCCGTGCAGCTCCACCCATCTCTGCGTAACCTTCACCCAGTACAGGGCTGGCCGTGCTGCGTCAGCACCCATCTTACTGATGATGAGGCCCCTCCTCGCCCATGCGTCCACAATCCAGCTGCCCCAGAACAACATCCATATCAATGACCACAACGAACCCCATGGCCCCTGTACCCTCACGCCCGTTTTCTCGCGCCAAATGCCCTCGAGCACGCAGCCCACGCCCATCATAAGGAAGAAAAGCGTCACGGAAGACAACTCGGTTCCAAGTCCTGCGCCCCACACGCCAAAGTCGTGCATGATCCCCGATACAAAGAACGCGCCGAGGACGCCTCCTGCCCGTCCAAAGAATATTGCCGCCGGCTTCGCGCCACAGATAACGAAGGCGCGCTTGAACACCTGGTGCCAACGCATTCCCCAGAAGTCGGCGAGGCTAGTTGCCATCCACGGTTCTTGGAAGAGGGGCGGCCACTGCTCTGCGTCTTGACCAAAGAACGTCATTGCGATGAAGCCGACTTGGTAGTAAGTGGCTTGGAAAGAGGTGTAAAGCCCGAGTGGGCAGAGGAGAGTCATCGCGATCACTTTCCCGTAGCGCAGGAGAGGCGGCAGGTCGGGATTGAAGATCGTTCCGCCATAGCGATGAGTAGGATATTTGGACGGCGGAAGGTCCCACGCCTGCTGTGCGAATAGCCCAAAGTCGAACAAAGTCTGCGTGGTTAGATATCCCACGAGAAAATCGAGCGGGCCCTTCCGGGTGGTGGGTTTTGTTGGAGGAACGTAAATGCCCTTGCCCCAGTTCCACCCTATGCCGCGTCCGTTAAATGTCAGATCAAAGGCATTTAGCAAGGAACCCTTGAGTTGGGTCGCGAAATCGTTGGGCGCATTTGGTGGAAGCCACGAGAAACGCTCGCGTACGAATAGTTTTGACGAAGTGGCAAAGTCAGTCGCGCGAAGCATCAGGAAAGACATGAACCACTGCAGTGCGGCATGTCAATGCGTCAGATAAAGGAGGGCGACAGTGCGGCTCAATCAGGGCATCAAACTTACGCATACAGTCATGCTGGACAGGTTGTGCCCAGGTTCATCCGATCCATCAAAACTGTACCTTGTAGAGACCCTCCAAGCAAGCATACCCATCGCAGGTAGTATGCTCAGACGTAGCACGCGCGTATTTGGAAGTTGTACAAGGACGGCGAGGGTGTAGAAGAGAAGAAGCACAGGAACGAATTCTGTGAGCATGACGCGCTGGGTAACGGGAATACGATCGACAATAGAGGGAATGATGCCATCAGGAATCAACCTCTCAGGGAAAGTACCATTGAGACTGGACGAAAAATGAGCTAATCTGTGAAGAGTTGCGAGCCATGGAACCGAGCGCTTACTTGGCTAAAAACCCTGTAGAAGAAAGAGGATTCAACGTGTCTAAGATTCCCATTTGGTCGAACAGTGTCGAAAGAATGGATGACGAATTCAACGGATGAGATGACGGCGCAACAATGGGGGCGCCTCCAACTCGGCGTGAGCGTGATCTTTATAGTATCCCTTGATTTCAAGGCGTAAGGCGTAGAGACGATGTCAGTGGAAGTTCGACGGTCTGCGCTTCCGTGATGGACAGGGGTTGCCTATGAGTTCCTTGCATTCCACATGTTACAATAAGGAACGGGGGGAATGTATGTGTCTAGGAAACCGAGCAGGAGAAAAGGGTTTCGGTTGGCTCCGTCTGTAGGATAATTGTAAGGAGCATTAGTTGGGAGATGGAATTGGAATACAACACCGTCGTAAAGATTGTACTGTTCAACGCCCGCCAACATTCCCAGTTCCGAATATTATCACGGTGTGAGAGATGCGCGAGATACGGAACTGATATGGACATTCTCGACGTGCCCATGAAACCTTGATGGTGTTTTCTGGAACGGGATTGGCAGATTCCTGACTCAAATCAAGATACGAATGGTAACATAATTGCGCACATTCCAGATGTCAAGTTCAACAGGTTTATAAGATTCCAACGACGGTGAACATTCCGTACGTACGGAAATCCTCGGAATTGAGAGGCACTGCTTACCAATCGATGTGAAACTTAATATATTCGACCCGGCCAACTACACCACAAAAGGAAGCTGGTCATCATTGGCTCGTAGAAGTAGGAGGGAAGATAGAGAAATACATGCGTGAAGCGAGGGATCGAGTCGAACAACCACATGCTCTTGATAAGGTTACCCGACCGGCTATTACAGTAATTGTCTTCTAAGAGAAGGCGGTAAAATTTGAAACATGCATGCCAAGTCACCTGTCAGACTCCAGCATGCACCGATAGCCGTCCATACAAGAAATGTAATAACTCGCCACCCACCCTACATTGTGCATACCCCATGCCCGTTTAATCGGAGATAGATCCGGAAGCATGGGCAATCTATCTATCTCAGACCCCCCAACTTCGGCTGAAGAAGACTTCCAACAGAACTCGGCTGTTGGAGGTAAACAGTTTTCAAGGCGCGTCAATAAGGTCACAGCAACTCGCAACCGATGGATGACGCACTTGAGCGACCGAGGATCCCTTCGGTAAAATATTGAGGTGAAACGGATTTACACCTTCCAAAACGTTGGCAACTTTTTCGGTCGCTGCCTCCTGTGCGGACCCAATCACGGAAAGGGGACTTGCGGCATCGGGAACATGTTCGCTTTTAGGATTGCCCTCTTCTCCCGATATGAGTTGTGTCTGCCGAAAATTGAACGCGTTAGTAGATCCATAGAATGCATAATGGGATTGACACTTGCTTGGGGTTTCAAAGATACTTTGGACATCAGGTCAACGTGGAGCGGATTCGCGTTTTCTAAGGCATTGGTGATTTTCGTAGCATGCTCGATCGCCGCGGTATGCGTCGCCCCAATAGCATCCTTCGCAATATCAGGGACCAAAGACCCGGGTGCAATTGCATGACCACCCGAGACGATGTGTGTAATATTCTCTGCAACGGCTGTCTGACCGTTCTTTACGATGGAGAGACTCCCTGCGATAGCTTGTGTAGCACCTCCCGCGAGACCTGCTACCCCATTCATTCCAGCGGCGGCTATAGAAGTAGCCTGACCAGCAATGACCGGACCCCCAGATAAGACACGAGTAAGATCTGTTGGGACAACGTCTGGCTTCAAGATTTTGATCCCTTGAGTCATGTTCTTGGCAGTGTCACCTACAAGACCAGCCGCAGTTCCTACGAGAGCCGCCCCGCCTGCCATCGCAGTTGTCGTTTTCATAGCAGCACCTCCTAAAGCGCCGAGTGGGCCGAGAAAATCGGTTGGCAAACTTGACGCGAGCCAGACGACAGTCCCAACTGTCAGAAACCCTCGTTGATAGAGCTTGAAAGCTATCTTAAACAGAGACGGCAACCGTGGGCAGTAGCTTCGAAGTGCAAGTTCATAAAAGGCGAGCCAAGGTGGCGTAATGAATACCTGATAAATGTCAGAACCCATGAACAGAGCGTAGAGGGGAGTGGCGCGTACGAGAAAGTTCCAAATTGAGGAAGGGATGAACCTTCGTAGTATCGAGAAAAAGAAAGAGAGGATGGACAAAACTAGCTTAAGGAGTTTATCCAAGATGGTCGGACTGCGTTTTGGCATAGCCACACCGAAGCCAGCCAGCAAGCCAGTGGTCTTTTGGCCCGCTTCAGGCTCTCGACTAAGAACATTAGGTGAAAGCTTTCCGAATCCAGGAACTGGGTTAGGAATTGCTTTGGAAATCTTGTGAAAAGAGCATCAGATTGGCGAATCGAATCCGAAAGCAAAAACATACGCTATCAACTCCGGGAAACGAGTTAAGCTTGAAGGTAGACGACATGGGTGAGAGGGTGACCGTCCTCCATGACCCTGTAAAAGCCAAGGAACCTTATATTCCTACGTGAGTGAGTACCGAGATTCCATTAGTCGATGTCCATGCTACAACCAAGGGTACCATGAGGTGGTGGACCATATCGGGTTTTTGGTACTTTGTAAGAAGAATGATACTATTCGATCTGCCAGTATCAGTAAAGTATGTCAGATCAACGTAAAGCAGTAGAGATCGAGTTGGGAGAAGCCCGGCCACGCAGCACAGATAATGACGAACTAACTGAATGCCGTATCGAGAATGAAGACGGCCACAATATCAAGTGATCAGATTGCAAAAGCCTGAAGTTAGGAAATACAGCGCCTTGCGACACCACAGGAATGAGAGACAGAGGAACACCGCTTAGCTCCAACAATTGTCACATAGCATGAACCGAGAAATCACAAGGAGCTTTTAATAAAGTCTCGCCGTAGTTTCCGGGTCGCAAGGTTACCCACTGTGGTCCAACGGATGCCTCCTAGCCTCCTAGATTCGCTGGCCGGACGTCATTACGGAGATAACATGATATCGGGCTTCAGCTTGCTGAAGGATCCGATAAGCGTATACTGGTGCGTCGAGCGCCCATGGATTTTCGGAAAAGAATAGGAATATAGTATTACCGGAGGCATTCCGAGTCTACGTATGAGGTTGAGGTGTGAGAGGAGACTAGCGGCGATCATAACGGTCATGTGACCGTGACCGGGGCGCACGCGAGCCCGAGCAGCATTTGACATGACAACCTCCAGTTCGTTTCCGATTCCGAATACCAAAAAGCGAGGGTGCCTTTTCAGATGACTGTGCCTCTAGAACTCCGACGTACCGGGGCTCACAAAGGAAGGGAGTGAGTTGATACGCTATCGTGATGTTACTACGTGCTTGACATTTGTAAATCTGGCATTGCGGCAAGAAGCGCAGCGTGCCAGCTAGTCGTGGCTGGCTTGATCGTGGTGGAACACAGAGGCCCGGGTATCTTCGATTGCGCGGGGACTAGCCCATCTGGCTAATCTGTGGGTGACAGTGACCCCATTATTGAGGGTCATTACTGTATGTCTTGCACGACTACAGTATCCTTCCATAGTACCGAAGATGGCGAATCGCCATCTCCCAGGGACCAATCAGCACGGGAGGCGACGTCCCTTATAGCCCTACATCAAATGGCAAGAACCACGCAGCTTGTCTGTACGTTCTCTCACGGGATATTGGTAATCTCACGCATGTGTATACGTATCTACACGTTTTTCTTGGAGATTGACCCTTCATATCAGAATACCTAATATGGGGGCCCTTGTCCGTGAGACCCCGAAGATCCTTCCGTCGTAGACACGCAACGCTTCACACCGAGTGATGATTGTCCGCGGCTTTAGGAGATGCTGCCATGCGTGGTCCCGGGCCTGTTCAATTGGCGACCTATGGGATAGTGGCACTACTCGTCTCAATGGACATCGGAGATAAATCCGACGCCATCATTGATGCGCCTTCGTTGACGTGATGTATTGTCGGATGTTTTCTGCAGGCATGAATTCTCGTGGAGTGCGTTTGATGAACTAGTACCAGATACTTCGTGATGATCACAACACGTTCGAACAATCATGGGGATGTGGTGCGTATGAATGTACCGTCTGCTTGTTCTGTCCGTATTCTAGCCTTGCTTCAACTAGGAGAATTTGATGGAATCCAGGAGGTTAGATGGCTACTCAAGTGCCTAGGTCTCCAGTATGATATTCCTTTTCCCACGTCCTCTGCGAGTCGCTTCCCGCCTGCTGATGGCTGGGGTGCGCTGATAGAAGTCAGCACATAAATGTATTCAGAACACTGGGCGGCTGAATACTTGATTGATATTTGGTTAGGGTCCGAAACCAGTTACAATGGTGGGCTACTAATCGGCCTCTATTCCGATATCAACCATCATGGTAAACGATATGACAAGTTCCTTGGGCATAGATCATGCAATCACGTGGTCATTTTGAAAGACGTTTGCCCGAACAGTAAGATACACGAGTCAAAATCTATCGAACACCCGAAGAAGGCCTGTAGAAAACCAGGGGCACAGAGCAAAAAAAAGTTGTCTTACAGTCGTTCGGATGCAGAAATTCAAGAAGAAACAGTCAACGATTCCAAGGCCTTCTCCGTTTCCACCTGGGCAGCCTTCGAGCAACCAACCAGTCAGCCCGACCGCGGTAACGTTGTACGTCCGGGACGCTCGCGTACCTTTACATTTGCCAGGCTTGCATCCAGATCACTGGGGGACGTTACTGGAATTTTCTTCAAAGCGGTTTCAAGCTTGGATCGACTACTTTCAATCGGTGAAGAATCATTACCGTTGCCCACACCAGTGACTCCATTTGCGTTGCCATTTATGATGGCATCCAGTTCCGCAGAGTTGTCAAGGGTAGGAAGATCGGGTCCCGTTGGGCCTGCACCCTTGTACGGGCCGGCGGTGAGGCTCGTGAAAGTTGGTAGCCTGATGCCCTGCGGGAAGAGCGCCTGCAGCGTTCCCAAGATGGAGGGGAGCCAAGGGAATGCCCTTCGAACTTGACGCTCATAGAAATTGACGGTTATTCTGAGTGGGAGAGACTGTCAATGAGCCCACCAATCAGCCAAAGGTCTCGTTGATGAAGCCAAGTACTTACCAAAATACCCCAGGTGAGGACAAATACGAAGTGCCACAGAGTCAACCACCAGCTCAGCGGTATCAAGATGACGTGTTTGAGGTGTTCAAAGAATGAGCTGAACTCTTTTCCAAAAGCATTTAGACGCTGAGCGATGTGCTGGTCTGCGTCGCTGGGGTTGGCGAGACCATGGATCTGGAACTGTGTAGTCAGTTGAACAGATTCCCGGTAACAGCTAAGCCACCTACGGGACCTAGTGCTGCCGACATATCGTAAGGTGAAGGGAAATCAGAAGCAGGCTGGATCTCCAGTGGTAAGATGGTATTCTGTACGTGGTTGTGGACTTTGTTCAGGACCCTTTTAAGCCGGAGGCCAAGCGTAGCCATCACATCTCTCGCCAACGTTTTCCGGCACGCTATAAAGATACCATACCATTTCTGTCTAGCAGCACAATCACGTTGGGACGCTTCGTATGGACTGGTGAATGTATGTGTTGACACTCCGGGAAATCGAGGTCACGGCGATCTTGATCGGTTCAAGAGGGAATGGCGGAAGGATATGCATCTACCGCCCAGAAGGTGTTCACAGCCACGTCTATGGCCTGAAAAAAGCCGAGCTCCAGTCAATGTAGTCGTGACATTAAATATCACTTTTCTGGGACAACATGGTGTGGGTCTTTCTAACAGAGTTAAAGAGTCTCACTTTTCCTGGAAGGGTTGACATGTGATATCCGCGTACGAAATTCTGCGAAAAGTCAATCCTTGACTACTACACTGCTTTGCATTACTATGCTGGGGATGTATCCCGTGGTAAAGGCATGCACGTTGTGCGTTCATGACAAGGGAAAGTCACATTCAAGTCGATGCCTTACCTGGGATTGATTTCACATGATACTTCTAGCCAATGAGGCCAAAGCGTATCAGTCCTTATCTTCGAGTGATAGAGTTTGAATCCTTTAAAGGCTTGAAGCCAAGGAATAAAACGAAGTTCGGCGGATTTTTGAGCCCGAGTTCAGACAGGTAATGGCAACGATGATGGAGTCGCGGAATTGTTATAGCACGATCCTCGGGCCGCCGCGCCTGACCATATTTGGGATGCTCGAAATGGTGGCAGCTGTCTCCGAATTGGTGGCGCAGCGGCCACGCTTGACTCCGTACTGATATGACCCACCAAATCACATTATGATGGGCCCTCACTCGGAGTCCCATGATTTCCTTCGCTCGTTCTTTGCATTCTAGTGGTGCCTATAATCCTGTGACAGATTGCGTGATTCACAACATCATGACATTTTTGTCTCCCAGTCGACGCCATGGGATTACGTTATTTTTCCTACTTGCCTGTGATATCAGAGGGCCAGGTCGATATATCCATAACCTGAGTACACAAGTCCGGTTCTATCTGAGGTCCTATCGTACACATGTAAAGCACAAGTGGCCAACCAGGTTCGATGACTATTTTTAACATCGACGCTGGCAGTCGTCTTGCTCCACGATAGACGCAATCAATCAGTTGTATCGGGGACATCACTGGCAACTTGTACCGCGGGAGACAGGCAAGGCGTTCACATTCTAGAGTGTTTACATCCTAGTGCTATTCAGCAGGACAGAATTATCTTAAGCATGATATCATCGGCACCAAGGAAACTGGCATCATGAGAGTCGGGTAGAAACCAATCAAATCTAATAATCTCGTGATAGAAAAATACACATGCTATACCCAAAATGATACGCAATTAAGCAATCTTTGTCTTCCACAGTGTCACCCCTTCCTCAGCACCATCTCAGCGCGACGTCCGACTTCTGAAATCCAACCCTTCGATGTGGTCGTTACAACCACTTCGTGGTATGATACCAAGGGGCATGTCCCCAAGGTAATACATGTACTTGACTAGGCGAACCATTGTCCGGTACCACAAGAATATCATACTGCTTAGAGCGGTCGGTGCGATCGCTTCCGCCCCTGCACGCCTAGAAAGCTTTGCAAAGGCTTCGGCGGATTCCTGCGCGAAGTTCAATATTACACCTAAAGTGGAGAGAATCCATAATATGGCGTCATGCCTACTCATGTGTGAGATAAACGGACGAGAAAAGAGCGGATATACTCCACCTCAACGTAGACACAGTAGTTCCTGTGGGGAGTTTCTGCGAAATCGTTACAACATTGACAGCAAAAAGCCGCGAGACGGAAATCTTCAGATGATGAAAAGGTTGCCGATATGAGACGCAAATGCACATACGAGTATGAACCATGTGAAAAACAGTATCAGACGACAGCTCGTCATTAACCAATTAAATGCGAGCGTTGTGACCTGTCGAAGATGATCTTTGAACTCCTCGAGCTCGTCACCGGCCTTCTGAAGACGCATCCATAAGTGGGGATCATATATGAGTACGTCATCAACGGTCGGAAAATAGCTGTAACGTGAGCGCGAAGTATCAGAGGATGATCTGTGACGTGTCTTGGTCTCTTCGTGGGGTATGGCCAACCCTGAAAGACGTATAAGAGGGTATTTTTTGGGAAGACAAACCTCGTACCACTGGGGAAACCAATATGAGATCTACTAGTATGGCTAACAGGGGACCCTGGGGCTTGAGAAAGGATTTCCTTCTGGTCATTCTGGGAATTGTTCGGATAGACACTCCGTACTCCCTTGAGGGACCGATAGTATGCTGGTGTGACTTTACGAACAGGTACTGCTATGGAATCGGTTTTATGACATTAGGTATTGCATGACAACACAAAAAGAAGGCCGCCAAACAGAGAACACACCAGGTTCAAGGATCCTCACTCGACACGTGGTCTCTGAAAAGTTATGAACATCTCTTTTCGCATGTCGGTACATGGCTCGAGTCGGAAGTAAGGAGTATCCAGTCTTGCTGTCGGCAAACCTTATAATTTAACCCTCAAGTAAGGCACGGGTGTTACTCCAGGCGAGTTCGATCCCGAGAGGCGCATACCGTGACGGAAACCTGAGCAGCCGGGTATTCTCTTGCATACTAAAATGCCTACCGTACGCCATTGGGTCCTGGAACGTTGCTCCTAGAAATATATTAAGACCATTTACACTAAATCTCGGAGATGCATATTGTATTCTTTCCCATGATTAAATCGTCACGTCCGTGTGAGGCATAGGCAAGATCTAAAGAAGTAAGTGGCGGAACTATTCTTGACCATCACGCTGGAGATTTTTGCACCATGCGATTATCACGCTTGCTAGTGGAACGATACAAGGATCCAGGGAGTATATGTAAAACGGCTGTATGGCTCACGAGGACAACATTCCATGTGAAAATCTAGACCGCAGTGTGAAGCAATTGCGCCGATTTTGAGCTTATCCAATCCCAGTAAGCATAATGAAAGGCATACTGTGACCCAAGTTCCGAATTGAGACCAAGTAGCAGCAATCCTGTGTAGCGTGCCCTTTCATGGTGGAACCGAAATCGCAACCGAAGCATCTTTCTCCCGGCACGTTGCAGAGATATAGGTCGATATTCCGGAACATCCATTCCTGCGCCAACAAACTGTCAAGAAAATGCCGCTCCGATGAGACTTGCACCTGAGAGGTGGACCTTCTTGCTATATGTGGAGAAAGTAGCCTAGAACCAGCGGAGTATCCGAGTCCTTGACATGCGCAAGAGAGCATCTGGCAGGCATAAAAAAGTTCAGTGTGTGGAGCACAACACAAACTAAGACAGGACATGGAAGGAAACATATAGTAATAGGCTCCTCGGTGGTCGCAGGAACGACGGACTCGACACTGTCACCCGTCGATTGAGTCTGACTTGCGCAGCAATTGTCGCTTGACACTGGCAGGTGATGGATGACGCGATTACAACCAATGCCACCCCGATGACATCAGCGAGAGAAAGTAGGCTCGTTAGAAACGGGAACTAGAGCACCCTTAAAAGGTTAAAACAAAAGGAAAATATGAGTACCACAAATGCCACAGAATGACCATTTCTTTTGTTGTCGTTGTCGTTAGGTTACTAGAAGTTGTCGCGTTTCTCCGGAATGTCACGTGATACTAGAAACCAACTGAAATGAAACCAACTCTCCTTTGCCTTTTGGGAAGTGACTCGGAAGTTTCATCCTTCGTTGCGAGTCTTACAGTGCTGTCTTTTATTCCAGAAACCATAGATCCACGTTTTCTCGGGGGGCTGAGGTCTGATCGTGCCTACCTTCAAGATCCCCTATAGGCACTATAAGGACACCAAATGGGGATCAAGGGACCCGTTCTGGCCGGGAATCATAGGACTGTTGCTTATTGCTTGTTGTAGACATGGTATAGTCAAAAACATTCCTGGGATGCAAACTATTGTACTGGGACAATGTACCAATTCCAACTGTCGCTCTCCTATCATATCAGTCGTCTCGTGTCACCTTTTAACGCCACCATTCCGCCCAAACAGAATAAGGATTTAATGTCACATAGCCTGAGTTGCCATGTTTTTGATGCCGACGTCCGTAAGGGGCACCAAAGGAGACTAAAGACGAAAGGGAAAGGAGGTTTGTAACCTCAGGATATCATAAAAGTGCGACCACAATGGGAACAATGGAGTTTGGAAGACAAGAGGAGGTTGGAAGGACATACAACGAGGGGCATGTTTAGAAAAGAGACGAGGGTCATTCAAGGGTTGTCCTGCGATGTCAATCGATCTCGATAAACGAGAAACTCGGTCGTCACCGTATGTGTCAAGGGCAACCAGGCGACCATCGTCCCGAAGTTCTATTCTCAGAGGTTTACTATGGAGCTTCGCTCCCTGAGTCGCGATCTCGGTCGCTGATGACGAGGTGCCAACGGGTGGGTGCTGCTTGAAGGACATGCCTGTAGTGGCCTGGGGGTTGTCAGACATAATGGGTGACAACTGAAAAGAGGCGGACCTCAGTTGACGGTGCGGTCTCTTCCAAACCCCTCACTGGCTTTGAAAACAGAACCCCTAGTTGTGAACAAGGTGGGGAGTGACATTGTCTGCTTGACTTTGAGAGGACAGGGGCACGAGAACCCGCAAAAGCCTGACGGGAATGAGTAGTGTATAAAACCCGATGATACGGCGGGCTGTATACCCCTAGAAGGATACCGTAAGACCTACTCCGACGACGCGACGACGGAACATACCAAAGCATACCACGCCACAACGAGTAGGAGATGGTACAAAGTAGCCAACCATCCAAAAAGGAGCTCTCGCAATTGTCGAAGATGTACCTTGAATTCTTCTATTTCATCACAGTTGCCTTGGATCCGTCTTCGGAGCGGACCGTTATGCGCAATCGAGGTATAAAGGCCTGGAGGGAGAGCACTTTCCATGGAAAAGGGGATGGAAGATAATCTTGACCTGTACCGGATAAGTTTCGTCAACACCCGAACGATAGAGAGGATGTAGGCTAACGGCCATGGAAGGCCCACGCCGGTGGGGCTCGCGCGAGGAGATTTGTTATTGTGATCCGAGGCCTTCGCAGCGTCGTCGGGAGAAGTAGAGACGGCAGTGCCAGTGGCGACTTCCACTCGCTTCAGGGTCTGCTGGTAGTCCTCTGAGACTTTCCTGAGCGGAGTCGCCATTGTGCTGAATGGTATTGACTGTTAGAGTAATAGTGCGGGAAATGAGAAAACTGCGCCCGAGAAAGGATGGGAATAGACCAGATTGGACAAAGTCCACGCGGTATATAAATCCGCGGTGATTATGATCGTCTCTCCTCGCATGACGATAAGAGCAGACCAGAAGACATCTTCGGAACATGGCGGCATGGCGGAGCATTTTGATTATGAATCACCCAATCGGCCATCCAGAAATTTCTTGGAAGACGGTATATACGTTGAGGATACCTTCAACCAGGAACCTGGTACATCAGATGGCCGTCCTTGCAGAGAACAAACACGATATTTCAACTAAAAAACCTCAGCTAGCAGGAATGATAGTGATACTTCACGATACCACCGAAGAGAGTAGGGACAGCCGATCGACACAAGCAATTGGAGATAACGACCAGGAGCGAGCAGCAAGTGATCAAGCCCTGGTGTCTTCTGATTCCCATTCCCAAGGATAAGCGCTAGACTCGGGCCCACGGATATTATGGGGACGTTGAATGTTTCCGTCTTGCTCGCTCTCGTGATTACAATGATTACAACGTCCATCAATCAAGGCTTCGTGAGAGTGCTCCGGTGATGACACTTCCACGTCGTTCCATCCCGGGGGTACACAGCGGGTATCTGCAACGTTGAGTCTGTCTGATCCATGAGATAAGGGCGACTTGGAGAGGAAAGGCGCCGCCCAAAGGGTCGAAAGATTCTGATATCTAAGATGTAACGACATCCGCGTGATTTTCACGGCCATCGTTCGGGATGTCACTTGATGAATGTACCTTGGACATGAGACTGAAGCTGTCTTCGAAGAAATGCATGGTATAGTGGAGTCGATCGAAGAGCTTCTTTCCTTTTCTGTGTGCGGTCAGGTGATAACACTACGAATAGCATGGGCGCTACCAAAGATCCATGAAATGTCTTTCAGAATGACAGTGAGATACTTCTTGCTGGTTGGAGTAGGGCTGCAACGAGCGCCGCGGAGGATCAGGTCGTAGGAATGGATTTGAAGATGGAGAACCATACTGGGTATATTGAGAGAAGGTTATCTCGTGGAGTCGTTAACTCTCCTAGGGAAGTCATGGCGTATTTTCTCATCATCGAGCTTGAACCACTCGGGGTAACGTTCGTTCCGGTATCTGCCCATGCGTTCGATCGTGACGATCAGAAGCGATCTTCAATTTTCAGCAAGTACAACTTACAGTACTAGGATTGTGTCAAATGCCTTTGTCCCGGGTACGATTGGCGGATACCACTACATCGGGCATCCAGGGATCACGCCACACGAACGCCTTCGTGCACAGCGAGGAGCAGCGCGAGCACCAAACGGTGGAGCTCGTACGGCTCCTCGTCATGCACGGCGCCGATGTGGCAACCCAAAACTTGAACAAGGGAGGGGCGCCATTACGATTGTCACTCGCTAGTCGAGGTGACTCGATGATGTCGGATTCGCCGTGAACGATATGGCTATGTGACAGCCCTCAACAAGAGCTGAAACAAAAATGTAGAGGAAGTTGAAAATGTTTCAGTCAGGTGGTAGTGGCAGAGTAGTGGCAGTGTTTCGTTTTCGTGCTCGTGGCTTTGATGACTCAGCAGGCTGATGGGAATACTTCCGTTGCTATAACAAGGCCAGCCCGTGGCCAGAGGCAAATGTGGAAGCGAAGAAATTGAACTTGCTCGCATCGAACACCATCTCTACGCCTAGCTTTTTACCCCTTTCAGACTACGAATTACACGTGTAATACGAGATACGACTGGGCAATTGGATCCGCGCCGCACCTGCATCGGGATCATCCTCGCGCTCGTCCTTCACAACCCGCGCCCGCGCCGGAATCCTGCGATAAAAATCCATAGAAAGTGAAGCGCAAATCGGAACAAATCCTGGATCTGCACATGGACGTCCAACATGCGCCAGTGCCAAGTAGAATGGATTGTCCCAAAATTCCAACTTCAACATTCGCTTTATGCCAGAACGGGATTTCTTTGTGTGGTGGGGTCTTATACTTGTACTACTCCAACAGCGGAGCCATTGTCGGCTGAGAACATTCGATGCCTGAGCAGGAAGGTGCCCAGGTCAGCTGGTGTGGAGTACGGTGCAATATCGAACCCTCTGGCCTCGGTTGAAACTATCGGCGGCCGGACACGGAGATTATGCGAACCAAAGGGCACAAAGCCGCTCAATATCATAAACGGAGACTCAACGGGGATCATGTGTAAAGAAGCAGTGTTGTCCTTAGAGAACTACACAAAACGGACGGGGTGACCTCGGTTCCATCATGAACGTGCGAACTAAGGCGGGGTATTACGCGAAGTTTCTTTCTAAATCCTCCACTAACCAGTATTTGTTCATTATATTACTGTACCGTATATGCACTGTTTCAAAGGTAGTATTCAGATGCTACTAAATGACAGATACTTGACATATGTTGATGAGAAGCGGGGACGCGCTTGTCCATCATAGACGGTTCGAAAGGTAATCGGAATTGCTCAAAGTGTATCATATCGTGATGGAGCGGCCGCACTCAGGCTGCCCGCCTCGTTACGCATTCCTCGCGTAAGCATCAACAAGAGGTCCTCGATGCGCATCTGACGTTCCTGAAGCTCGCGCATCTCCTCTCTCAGTCGTGCCACAGGCAACTCGCGCACGTCCTCGAGAAGTTCCTGTACGCGTCGGACCCCCTCTTCGACCTTGTCCAGTTTTTGGGGGTCGACGGGGCTCTGCCCCTTATCCGCATCTGACCACCTGGCACCGAACAGACGGGATAGGGGGGTACGCGTTTCTACGGCAGCCGCACGATGGGGTTCCGCGAGGGACGGTCGAAGACTGAGCTTGCGAGTCCGAGGAGAGGTACTCGGCTGCCCTTGATGGGACCGTGGAATACTGGGTGTGCGGCGGCTGACTCGAGCCGGGCTCTCGGGAACGTGAAGTTCGGGGGGTGCAACATGCGTGCCATTTCTGTCATGTTCACGGCTTGCCCAACTGTGTAATCCGATGCGATCCTGCTCCCTGTCCTCAAACAGTTCTTCGTCTTCTTCGACTACGTCGGGTTCTGCCTCGAATATAGCCTCATAAACATCGTGCAGATTTGACCCCATGAGCGCGTCGAAAAACGGCAACGACCTAATCGGGCGCGGAAGGGAATCGTAGATGGCCTTTGCGAACAGCTGGGCAGATTCACGGACGGAGTAGCGCGTGAGAACATAACGCTCGTAAAGAGAAATTGTGAGGAGAATCGGAAATGACTATGGCGGGTCAAGCGTTGGCATGAGCTATTGACGAGCAGAAGCATACCGTTATTCGTAAAAGGAAAACATTCGAAGAATGTAAACGCCGGGGTGAGAGGACCCAACTAGCAGGCCAGAGGATGGCAAAAGCCAGCAAGTTGAACGGGGGTTGGTAACTGATCAGCGCGTCGGATTTCATTCTGTAATTACTACGTCAACTACCAGTGCCTCAAACCATGATTATGTAGAACTACTAACCCTTCAAGCGTGGTAATTGTGAACTGGAATAGATACTATCAGGAAAGAAATTAGCGAGATCTACTTACAAACGTCAAAAGTTAACCTCTTGATTTGCATTCTATAGTATTCGTTGATTCAGCTTTGCTGATGGAGAAAGACATGACTCACTGAATCGATCCTGATGAACGTGTTTGATAAAATCGAGATCAAAACTGTAGAATGGCTGATGAAATGCTAGACGACTTCATGATGAACAGTCTTACTAGTAAGGAGGAGCGTATTGCTCAAGGCGGCGAACATAACCATCAAGATAGGACCGAAGACTGCAAATGGAGTTCAAAAACCGAAAGATGAGCGGTAGCAAACCTTACATGGATGGAAGGAGGACGCCTGGCCGAAAGACAGGTACGTATTACCGAACCAAATTTGTACCATGAGCCAAGCGATAGACCTAATAGTCCATTGACCCGAGGCGACTGTCCAGATTCGGAGAGTAAAGAGCACTCCAGAGAAACATATGCACGCAATGCCAATGAAAAACACGAATTTGGCTATCATCGCACGGAGTGCCCTACAAGCATGGTCGTCGGTGTTACATCGAACAAAAAGGAAAGAGGGCCATAAACGTACAGAACTACCACGCTATTGTTAACCAAGAAGAACGCAAGTCTAAACAGCAGTTGAGAGCGCCAAGATAAAATCGACAGAACCACTACTAGACCTTGGGAAGATGATGCAGCCACCACAGGCAAGTATGTCAAAGGCCAAGTCAGAATAAGAAGCTGTAGTGAATCGTCATGATGAGGCATATTGTCAAATCAAGAGGCAAAATACGACTCACGGTTCCCGGACGAAAGGCCTTTCGCTCGAAGGATGAGATACACTGCTGTGATCAAGATAAAAGCAGTGTCGAAGACATTCCACATCTGAATAATTCTGCATGGGGAAAGCGATTCTCAAAGTAGTCTGATCGAGTTCTCACGTTGGCGATATAGACTAGACGCGTAGTCAATGGAGACAGAGAAGATATTGTGGTATCTGCACGTACGACGCCACCCATGCTCTATGGATGATGTATATTCATCCAGAGCAAATGCTGCGGCAAAGATGATGAAGAGGATTTCAAAAGGGTGAGGTTTTTCGAGATTTTTATCTGAAAGGGAGTTATGGAGGCACTTGGACAGAAGAGTTATGATACTTGCAAGAGAGGCACAGAACGAATACAACCAACAGGAAACTGAAATTCAGAATCTCGAGGATTGCACGGTAACGAGGTACGCGTAACCTTAAGATGAAAACAATCACGATGCTATAAAAGGTCACTAAACGATGGACCATACCGATAATGATTGAGCCAAGGGGCATTCCTACCAGCATATATCTCAATAGCACGGGGCTTGTAGTTGTCTGCGACGACAGATCGGTTTGCGGATGAAGAATATATCACCCGACCAGAATAGATATCATTCACAACAGACTGAACTATGGGACAAGCGACAAATCGCTTCGCACTAGAGGAGAGTGCCATCTTGTACGTAACTGTCAACGGCACAAAATAAACGGATGTGTCTGCAACTGACCTCTAAGGCGGACTGAAGATCATCCACGCTGCGGTCGTCTTTTCTTCCGAGTATACCCTTCACGTCCTCGATGACGTCATCCGAAGCGCCAGCTAGGGGACTCCAGCTGGTGGTGAGAACGGAGACCAGTTCGATCTGATTGCTGGCGAAATGATGGACGAGCTTCATGGCCAAAATTTCGCACAAGATTGCCCGCGAAAAGCTGAGTCCGGAGAACGCAAGGTCGTTTTCGGCAACGGTAATGAAATGCTCCCGCACCACGAGGCATACATAGACAATGGCGGGATTTCGCAGGCGGGCATATTTGAAGACAAGGGGGCGAACAAGGGCGAAGTTCACGTCAGAAGCAGTTAGTTGACTATGAGGTCGTGAGCGGTGTTACGCCTAAAAGGGGAGGAACGCTAAGACGAACTCCCAACTGAGGGCGGTGTCTGTTGACATGCCAAATAAAGCTATCATCGGGGATCAACAGATAGGAACACGAACCTAGGTTCCTCTACAACGCCATGCCAGAGATGGGAAGGGATGGGAGCAGGAAAAAAAAAGTTTGAGCGAGAAGGGCGATCCCAATTGTCTTTGACGACTCACAATAACATCACGCTTCAGATGGACGATAAATGGAAATACCTTGATGGAATCTACACTGTCCGGAAGGGGCGAAAGAAGGGGAGCATCTTGGGACTCTGTATCCATCCGCGCAACGTTGTAGTGTCGTTGTAGCGTGTGTGGTAGTCCTTGTAAATACCACGAGGTGGATGGGTGAGCGCTGGAGTGTTGAGGTGCGGATTTGGCTCGCTTGCCGTCCGTGGCCAGGAAAGGATTAGGCCCGGTTGGCAACTTTATCTCGAAAATCAGTGTAAAAATAATGACAAGAAGGTTTTGTGGTGCCCTTTCTAGCACTTCATCTCGACGACGGTCTTATTGTTTCTTTCTGCTCACGATTGTCTTCTCCCAGCTGTCCACGGGCGTCTCTCTGGCGCCTCCATATCGCCTTATTGTCAAACTCAAACCACGTGGCTTACACTGCGTCGCCATCTTCTTGGGTTGCCTTGTCTGGCATAATGATCTCTCCTTGTTTCTTATAAGCCGCCCATCTTTGTCCGAATAACCTAACTTTCCCCCCTCCCCCTTTTGTCGACTGTCGAGTCATGGGTTGTGCGCCATCCAAGAATGTCGATCTTTCCGGCGAGGTCTCACTCTATCACTTCGACCTCCACAGAGTGATCGGTAAAGGTGCCTTTGGAAAGGTTCGTAGTCGTCGTCGTCGTCCTTACCTCACGTCCCGTTCCTCATCCATGTGCCTAGGTTCGCGTCGTCGAACATAAAAGGACCAAGAAACTGTATGCGCTCAAGTACATGGACAAGCAACAGTGCATCAAACAGAAGGCTGTTTCCAACATCATCCAGGAACGAAGATTGCTCGAGGAGGTGTGGCGCCCCTTTATACACGTCTTCTTGTTTGTTGACCCTCTGTGTAGGTCGACCACCCCTTCTTGGTCAACCTTCGCTACGCTTTCCAAGATGATGATAACTGTTTCTTCGTCCTCGACCTCATGCTTGGTGGCGATCTTCGGTGTTAGTTCCATTTCCATCCCCTCTTGTGGAATACCAACCAGGTCGTTGTAGATCACCTCAACACCAGGGGAAATTTTCCGGAGAACGTAGTTCGCTTTTGGATGGCCGAGCTGGCCTCGGGTGTTGCGTATCTTCACAGCAAGGGTATCGTGCACCGGTATGTTTCTTGAAAATTTTGGTCTCCATGGCGCCTAATACCTTGTAGTGACATCAAACCCGACAACATCCTTGTGGACGCCAAAGGACACGCCGCCATCACGGACCTTAACATTGCCATACATTATTCTCAACACCGCCTACATACCTCTGTTGCAGGCTCTATGGCATACATGGCACCAGAGGTGGTTGATCCCCAGCGCCCTGGTTACTCTTGGCAGATTGATTGGTGGAGTTTAGGCGTCTGTGCCTTTGAGCTACTCTGGCACCGCCGGCCCTTCGATGGCAACTCAGCGGAGAAAATGCGGGACAGTATCCTGACACACCCAATCAGGAAACCCTCGCAACGACATGGTCCAGTCAGTGGCGATTGTGCCTCCGCAATTTTCGGGGTAAGTCGCGAAGGTTCGTTAGTAGGGACAGTCTTCCTGACCCATAATTGGACCACAGTTTCTCGAACGAGACCCCAAGAAGCGGTTAGGCTGCAGAGCTGGCGTCCCGAGCACGGAAGAGATCCGGTGCCACCGTTGGTTCTCGCAATTTGATTGGGGAATGCTGGAGGCCAAACAGCTCGATCCGCCGTTCGTTCCCAATGTTGGTCCTGTCTCTCTCTTTCCCAGATCACATCGTTAATTTCATTTCCAGCATGAGCACGTCAATTTCGATGTCACTCACGAGTTGGACGAGTTCATCTTGGCGGAGAAGCCGTTGACACATCATAAGCGCAAAGCGAACCCGGAGAAGATGAAGCCAGAAATGCGACAGTTGGAAGACGATTTCACCGTGTATGACTTCGAAAGGACCGGTCGGAGACCCCACTATCCCCCGAACGGGCCAATTGGTGCACATCATCGTTCGCATGATGGCCATACAGGTTCGAGGCAAACATTATCCTCGACCTCGTCGTCGAATACATACGTGCAGTCCGGCATGACCACGAGCCAGTCGCGCTCGTCAACCTCCCACTCTGAGCCGTCGCGTCACAGCTCACAGCAGGATCGCCGGTAGCCATTCAGGGGATTTCTGTCTTCATTCAATCTAACGATCACTTCATGACATGCGACACATGTCGCCTGCCCTTGCCCAGCGTCACGTCATAATATGCTCTATTAGTCAACCCTTTTGTATCCCTTTCTCTACTCTCCGCGCATCATCAGTGCAACTCTTGTACTCCGCATCGACTTCAATCCTGGGACGATCGCCCATTAGGTTGTTCATCGATCCATTTTGGCATCATGTTGTATTCGCCTTCACGTTCACGGTTTATTGCCTGTCCTCGCTTGTTTTCATACCAATCCCCCGTAACGCCCCTTACTTATTTATCTCTTCCTTCATTCTCCCAGGACACGACAGCATGCGGTCCCTTCTATGTTACAAATTGCTACACAGCAGCGTAATTATTCTTCCCCGTATCTTAATATTCTCCTGGGCCTGGAGCAACGTAATTAAATTCGGTTTGTCGACGTACTATGAGAATCGCCAGAGGGCACAGGTTACGAAAAAGGTGTAAATTCACGGGCATATGCCGAAATTCAACGAAACAAATTGCTGTGAGACTTGGCGCCAAATCACAGCACGATCGAACACGTTTTTTGATGCTGATGACCGTCAATGGTCATCCTTGTACTACGGTGACAAGTGAGCGGCGCGTGAACTGGCGCCCGTGTGCCTGCCTTATTTGTACTTGGGACCGATCAGTTCCGAGTCCGAGTATCCGAACAAACCAGGATAAGCAATCACCTCGTAACCCTTCACGTACCATATATCGAAACTAAATGTCTAGGGTCGTCTCGCTGCAGCAGATCCCCACTCTTCGAGAGCTCTATCAACGCGCGGCCATCGCGACGCGCCCAGCATCAGGCAGAGAAGCGCAGTTCCCATTCGCCAACGCGCTGCTGGACCGCGTGTCCATATAGTGAGTTTAGAACACTTTGTGCTCGTAGTACTGTACTTTGCTGGTAGGCAAAGCGCCACTTAGTGAAATTTGAACTGGATCTGCGCCGCCAGTGCTTTCAAATTTCCCTCCGAGGCACGCGCGGGCACCGCACTTAGCTGATAATGACCGGCTTTCTTTTATTTTTGCGAACAGTCGAGGAGACATCACGCATGTCCAGGTAGACGCGATTGTCAACGCTGCCAATACCGGACTTCTGGGTGCGTCCTCTCTCTCGTTTGTGAAGTAGTAGTTGCTGTACTCCCCGGACGGGATCATGGTACTCTCTTGTCCCGATCCCAATTTCGCGATGATAAAAGTGCTTAGACTGAGAGTACCGACCCACTACAGGTGGAGGCGGAGGTGCGTAGTACCACGACCCTATCCTGTCCCAGTGTCCCCGCTGGTCCTAGGAATCCTGAATTCGATGTCTTATTGATTGGACAGTGGACGGAGCCATCCACAGAGCGGCAGGACCTAAACTCCTCAAAGAATGTGCGTTTTCCCACACAAACCATCGTTTCCTTCGGACAGGCCCTCATAAGTTGTCACGACGTACTGCTGTATTAGGTCGCACCCTAGGTGGTTGCCCGACAGGCGAGGCTCGCATGACCGCGGGTTACAACCTTCCAGCGTGAGTACCACTCGCGTGACTGCAGCACATTCGGCTCGGACGCCGAAACTACCAATCACTGTGGCCGCGAAGAACCCACTGACATCTCCCTGGCGCCGCCATGTCACAGGAAGCATGTCTTACACGCCGTCGGTCCGGTCTATCACCCCCGGAGTACCCGCGCGCCACTCCAGCTCGCGGGATGCTACCGCATCAGCCTGCAGCTGGCGGCGGAGCACGGGTTGAAGCACATCGTGAGTTTGCTTTACTGTGACCTCTCCTCTGAGACCACGATTGCGAGCAAGCAAAACATACGCATGCTGCCCAAGCCTAGCTGAGAGGCACCCATGTTTTTTTTATTTAAATATATATCTTATTTTATCTTATTTATTTTCTCGTTCGTTTACGCAGGCTTTCCCTGCGATTTCGACGGGGATTTACAGCTACCCCATAGAAGCTGCGACCCAGGTCGCATTTGGGGAAGTGAGGAAGTTTTTGGACACGGAGCAGGGGAAAGAGGCATGTCTTGTTCTCTTTTTGGGCTATTCTCCCAGCTCACCGGCAGGCACGCCTCACTATGTATGTCACTTTATACAGTTTGAGCGCGTGATCTTCGTCGTATTTTCCGCTGAGGACGAGGCCGTGTATTTGTAAGTGCAAGTGGCGAGTTCGTCTTCGAATTTGAAAAGCTGAAATACAAGGACGACGCTTTTCTTGAACAGGCGACTCATTC
>QFEY01003959.1:0-23456 GCA_003316435.1 Russula virescens | reverse complement strand
GCGTCTCTTGTACAAGCTGCTCATTATGTCGTTTGCATCCCGGGGGGAGGCCACTGCGGGGCACCGCATTTGCTTTGTCGTCCCGCACGTCACGGTGTCGGTGCAAGAAACCCACTTAGCATCGAAGTTTCGTCACTCCCTGATCCCCATTGCTCAGGCGCCGCCAGTGCTTCATCCCTTTGTCCCTTTGTCGTCCGTCCTTATCGCCATTCTTCCTGTCACGGTTACCTCCACTCCGATGGGTGCTTTTCCCAGTGCCCACTGTCCTCTTCATCAAGATAAGAGTCACTCTCGCGACCCCACCTCCGATCTCACCTCGTCTCTGTTCAGGACGTTCGCTTGTCTGTGGTTCCGATGTCCTCAACTCTATTGTTCGCCCATTTTGGTTTCATTACTATACTACATTTGGTCTCGATCTCGGTCTCTCGTTGAATCGCGCATTTTGTGTCTTCTGTTCGAAAAATTACTCCAGGATTATGAAGTTCCTGAGCGGCCATTCCTGGACGACCAATTCGGAATACAGCCCTTTCACTTCTAACTTTGTGTGCGTGCTCAATTTCCATTCGCATTTCATGCTACTCCGTATCGTCTGGACTCGGATAAGATTCTTCGATTGAACCTACTACGCGATAGGCTGATAGCATCGGTTTGACAAGGCCAGATTGGGCCCAGAATCGCAATGAGAGTAGATACTAGACAGTACCTACAGGGAGCACCAGAGAGACCGTACTCGGACATCTTTATTCGTAGTACATCAAAAGCCCTAGTTCAACTTAGAAACAAAGTGTTGAGTAAATTTCCTTTCCAAGCGCCACAGCTGTAGGCCCACACTCGGATGCTCCCACCGGCTGCTACCCCACCGGCTGCCAGCAGTGGCCATGTGCCGCTCACCTGCGCCCATTCGACAGAACGACAGACTTCAAACCAGAGTCAATGAATGATGCCAGAGTAATGCCTACCTTCATAGACGCATGCATACAGGGTTGTATCTCACCAGAAATGACGGCCAATTTGGCCGAGTTTCAAGTTCAGGTCAAGTTACTAATGTAACCATCGACATCGACATCGAGCGATGTGGATGGGTACATATACTAACTTGAAATGAACCTTGTGAACCTTGTGTTAAGCCAATCTGGAGGATTTCGTACATGATGGAGATGAAGGGAATCCAGGTAAGATGAAAGGGAGGCATTAGGATAGGGTATGTTGATGGAGGATGGAGGATGGAGGATGACGGACGCGCAATCTGGGATGGTTTAAATAGGCTGGAGCGGTTCTGATAACGATGCACCCTGGTGCCGTATTCCATTATTTCCATAGTCCTGTGGTACCTGGCTAACGTGGTTTCGGTGAGACCATGGAGATAAAAAAACATAAAGCATGGCCTGAGCGCCGACTTGAAGGGGAAATGCCAGCGGGTTCGGGCGCGAAAGAAATAAGATAGCTTCTGCACATCCGGCTGCAGCCCAACTTGAATACAGTGTCCGCGAACGCATACTGGAGTTGTGCACTTTCAAGTTCGACATCATCCGAAATCCCTGGCAATGTGGTGGGCTCTTCGATGCCATCGTCACTGATCGCGATCAGTGACGATGGCTTACTATACATGCATAAGTCCTCGTATTTTCCCTAGGGATGACCAGCCATACGTGCCACCCACCAAACCATACGAGTTATCTGCGCTCGCAGCCGACCTTGTCGTCCTTGCGCGGTACCTCCTCAAACCCGGCAGGTGCCTGGTCTTCTTCCTGCCAACCATAATAGACAAGTACAAAGGACTCGACCTGGACAATCTACTCTGCGACAGGATGCAAGTCATGGCAAACTCTTGGACTGTCGTCTCCCTCAGTTCATCACAATCCGAAAAGTCACATCGACTCGTGTGTTGCACCGTTGCCATATGGTGATGAAGTGGAGACCTTCGCCGCCTTGCGTAAGTGTATTGTATATGCCATATATGGATGGGTCACCTCGCCCTCGGGCTGTGTCCAGTTTGACGTGTCGTCCCCTCAGGCTTTTTTTTTTGGATTCAAATAAGCGAGCATTTACGCTGGTAAGGAAGTACATTGTAGAGCAACCATAGAATATTTGCCTTAGGGCATCAGTAAGTCGAAGGTGAAGCCGATCAGAAGTATCATACGTGGTTAAAACCGATCATAGGAATCGTGACACGGTGGGAAGGAGTAGAAAAGGGTTCTGTGAGGGACATAGTGGGGATTAGATGGCCTTTAATCTCCCAGTCTTTGTCACAGGCGCAGGAGTCAGGGGAGCGCCTCCTGCCCCCACTGAAGACACCGCCGGTGTCGAACCCATTGGCGTGGCTGAGAGAGCCGCAACCGCCCGAGGCGTTGGCGTCTTGGGCGAGTGGTGAGGTTAGGCACGTTCCAGATATGGTACCCCAAGACGACTCACACGAAGGTGAGCGTGCGCGCAACCAGGCGCGACGACCTGACACACTGCCGCCGCGAAATAACACGAGCGCGTGTAGGCACGGGCATGACACGACGCTGCGAGGCGGCTCAACAAAGGGCGGGCACGGGTATGGTACGGTGCGCCAACTCGACACGGTAGAGGGTGAGCGCACACACAACACGGCGCGGCAGCTCGACCCGAACGGGCGCGAACGGTCGCTCGAGGCACCGCCGCTGCAAGCCATACTGGCCAGTGCGAAGACGAGGCTGTCTTGATGCGATGAGACGAGGTGCAACTGGGCGGGCGTGGGCCACCTTGGCCGTCGAGAGTGGGCGCGACTATGCGCACCAGGCCACTGCGAGAGATGCCGCTAGCGGGCATATGGACCACTACAGAGACGAGACAAAAGGCATTTGTAAGCCCAAGAAGGCACCTCCCTTGGAGGTAACACGCAAGAGAACGAGGCATTTTGAGGCCAGAGGAACGAGGGCGCCAGGCATGGTCAATTACCCAAGGAGACAGGCCTGTTCATATCAAATACAAATCAGTTTGGCAGCACCACCATCGAAAGCGGCCACCTACCTTCCCTCGTGCCCATTGTTGTCCTGTTTTGCTAGCCACTGTCGCCACCGTCAACGTTTTGAGGCCACGCGGATGCCGTTACAGCACGGCGTGCACCCCTATCCAAAATGTCCCTAGGCTTTGGCATATCGGCCGTATAGTTACTGTTGGACTCATATCTCACATGTAATAGTATCCTGATATCGCATTTATTATGGTGACTTTTTATTCGACAAATATCTAACCTAATCGCATTATTATGTATTTATCCGACTAATTTCGGTCACAATCAACCCCATTCCTTGCAGTCACTGAGCCTCGGGCCTCATCAAAGCAAATGTTGACGTAAGCATGTCTATCTCTGCCAATGCCGACACATCATCTCCCCAGCGGTCTCCCGCTAATCTCAAGACAACATGTTCTTGAAGCTCATTATTTATACCCCCTTCACCCGTAGCACGCCTCCATAAACTGGCTAGAATAGCAAACCTGTTAGACGCGCGCTCATCCCTGAATGTGACCCTGTACTGAATCATTTCAGGAAGCGAAATGGTCCAGGTTAACGCGTCCTGGGATAGACGTGAGTACGAAATATGACGGAATGGTGGACTTTGCTTACTTGATTCGACACTTGTATTTCGGGTGGAGCCATGCCTGATCCCGAGCTCATGGACTCGATGATAACATTGGTGTCGCCACTATTGAGGAACATATTGTCTTCGCCACTGGTTAATCGCCATCGACTTGGTAAGAATTTGGCTAACTTACAGACGTTGTTGCCTGTCGAAAAGACCAGAAGGTGTGCATCATGGTGATCTTGGTCAATGTCTACTGGGATACCGCCAAGAGGAGTGATGAATATCTTGATGGTGATTTCTGTAAAAGCGCCAATAATTGCAGGGTATAGACTGATAAACCGGTAAGTATAGTGGTAAAGGATCGAAGTATGATCACGCACAAGATGCATGGAGCAGCCATTTGTGTTGACGACATTACCCACCCCAGAGCCAGGTATTAATACTTATTTTTCCACTCTTTGTTTGTCGCTGAAAAGCCACTCAATTTTCAAAAAGCCACTTGCCACAGGGTCTCGCCCTCTCGGTGATCTCGTCCACCCGTGGCGAGTCGAGTCTCGACGCCAAGTTGTGACCCTCTCATTGTCGGCTTATTGTCATCCCCGAGCCCCCCTCTTCACATCATACCGAACACCTCCCGGGAGGAGCATGCGCTCTACGAGCACTGCTGCTCGCAGGATGTCAAAATTATGGAACGGGTGAGTCTCCAATATCCCTGATCAACAGAATCCTTGCTACTGATTAGCATCCAAGATTCAGCCCAGATTAGATCACGCTCATGCACGAGGCAGAGGGAACAAGACGCTCAGGTTTGCCGACGTAGGGTGCTCGATTGCAAGGTGTGCTACTGCTTTGGGTCCCAAAGTCTCACTTGTCTTGCGGGCGCTTTTCCGGTTCCTTCGGAGTCTTTCATTATACTTCGCCTCGTGATCCATGCGGACCTCCCTTTTGTTCAAGGGGCCTCATCACGTCAGCTCTCAACACCCAAACCGGATTCAGAGAAGACCGCTGTCCGGTGCGCCATCCATGCGTGGCGGACTATTCCCCTTGATAGCTGGCATGGACTTGTAGTTTTGCTTCCATGTACGTAATTACCTCATCGCCCTTCCGCATCAAAATCAAAAAGTAAAAAGTGGCATGTTCCCCCATCTTTCGTGAGCATGGGTCATTGTAACATAATCAGCATGACCAAAAAAACATTGGAAATCGGACCTTCTCATTCGAAACAAGTTTCTCGAGCTTATGTACCATACTTGGGTATTCTCAGTGAGTCACCCTCGGGAAGTTGATGTAGGCTGTCATCCGCGGTACCGCGAAGCACGGGACCAGTATGCCCGGGTCGGCTACGTTCAGCTACTATGTCCCTTCATCACGTCATCGCCTGCATCTCCACATGCCGGAGGAAAATGAGCGACATGTCATATTCAATCCATCGCAAAACACTATTTACGACTTTCTGGACAACGCGGTTGAAAGCTCCCCTGCCAGCCAGTGGTGAGTGGCTTGTTACTGCGAATTTGATCTGGAGTCTAAGAGTCACTCTCGTGACCTCACCTCCGATCTCACCTCATCTCCGTTCAGGTCGTTTGCTTGTCTGTTCCGATGTCCTCGACTCTATTGTTCGCCCATTTCGGTTTCATTACTATACTACTTTCGGTCTCGATCTCGGTCTCGGTCTCTCGGCGTTTTGTGCCTTCCTCCTCTGCCTCGCACTTGTACTCCTTTTATCCGCCTTGCCATGTCTCTATGATCTATGATCTGTGTCCCTATCTGTTCGTAGAATTACTCTGTTCCTGGGCGACCACTTCAGAATACAACTGTTTCTCCATGCATATCAACTCTGAGAGTCGCTGGTTTTTATCTGACTTCTAACTTTGTGTACGTGCTCGATTTCCTTTCGCATTTCATGCTACTCCGTATTGTCTGGATAAGATTCTTCGATTGAACCTACCACGCAATAGGCTGATAGCGTCGGTTCGGTTTGACAAGGCCAGATGGGGCCCAGAATCGCAATGATGGTAGACAGTACCTACGGCAGGGAGTACCGGAGAGACCGTACTCGGACATGGGGTAGGAAGGACTCAGGTACTTTATTTCATATAGTACAGGAAAAGCCTTAGTTCAACTTGAGAAACAGAGTCACAGTGTTGAGTAAATTTCCTTTTTTTTTTTTTAGTGAAAAGGCAATAATATTGCAAAGGGAAATCAAGGCCAAGGCTGTACAGTGGTAGCTACTAGAGCATAGATACGAGTCCGTGTATAGTTATGAGTAATCAATTAGATAGACAACAAGTCATAATTAGTGCGGTGGGAGGCATGACGTTTTAAGGCAGGTCAGGGCGTGGTACTGGTAAAGGGCGAGCGAAGGCTCCTCCCCTGTGTAATAGAGTAGCAAAGGCTATGCCACCTCTGTGAGTTGAGAGTAGATAATCCATAGACATAAATCCTATAAGGTCACCTTTAAGTACTGCGTGTTGATCGCAATCCTCGAGGTGGTGTTCCAAACCCCAGACAGCGCCACAACCTGGCTCCGGGCATGTATGGTTATCCGGTGCGTTGGTGCGGAACTTCAGTGAGTAGTTGCCGCGGAAGGCGTGACCTGTTATAAGTTGGAAGGCTGTGGCCTGGACTCGACGTTTCCGTATGCTCAGTACGCCCTTGACCCATGGGTGGAGGGTAGTGGATGGTGGCGGCCAAAGGTGCGCGTCTGGAGCGTGGGTCAGACAAGGGAGGGCAGGTATGGAGTTCCGTCCATTCCTTGTTCATAATGGTCAGGGTCGCCATCGTCAGTGAGTCTGGGGATGTGGCACGCATGGAGGCGAAGAGATGTAGAGGGGTAATACCCATCGTAGCATGCGATATGTTACCCCGGAGAAGCCTGGAGCGGAGGAGTTTGAGTCGCTGATCGCTTTCGCTACTTCTTCTCTCGTGATGGGGAGCCAGGGTTGTGGAGGAAGTGGAGGGAAGGTGTACGATGGGTGGCATTGACGTGGTTTGTGTCGTCCGAAGAAGTGGTGGAGGAGAAGGGTCGATGTCACCTCTGGGTCCGTAGTCAACTCTCCATCCTGTGTCTTCAATGGGAGGAGGGATGTGATCCGTCTGCCTTTGCGCCATCGCCCAGCTTCCCAGATGTCACGCGAAGGATCCAGGAGATCCCCGACCCACTTTCGTCTTGCTTCTCTCAGTGCTCGGCGTAGGCAGCGCTTCGTCTCCGGGACATCTTCCTCTTCTGCAAGGGCGACGGCTCGAGCAGCAAATTGGCTTCCCTCGTCCCACCAAGGAAATGCCGGGTTTGTGCGAGTCTTCGGTCCTCGGCAGATGGCATCGTTCGTCTGGCGAATCCAGTCCATCAGCAGGTGTGCAGAGCTCTCTACCCCTGCGCTGTCAGTCAAAGCGTCACCGGTCCACCTTGAACCCTCGAGAGGGTGATTGGGGACCTCAGCAGTGGCCAGGCCAGTAGAGGAGGGCAGGGATGCAACCTCGAGGAACTTGGACGTCCAGTCGCGACGGTCACTCGGGTAGAGTTTACACCAACGAGCCAGTGGGAGGGTATAGGATAAGGTAGACGGTAGAGCCAGCGTAGTCGGAGAGTAAATTTCCTTTCCAAGCACCACGTGACTGCTGTTCGGACGCTCCCACCAGCTGGCCATGTGCCGCTCACTTGCGCCCACTCGACAAAATGACTGACTTCAAACCAGAGTGAAGGAACGATGCTAGAGTAATGCTTACCTTCATGGGCACATGCATACAGTATTGTATCTCACCGGAAATGACAGCCAATTTTGCCGAGTTTCAAGTTCAGGTCAAGTTACTAGTATATCCATCGATGTTCGCGACATTGAGCGACATCGAGGGATACACTACTAACTTTGAAATGGACCTTGTGTTGAGCCAATCTGGGGGTTTTTGTACATGGTGGAACACGTAGAGATGAAAGGAATCTAGGTAAGATGAAAGGGAGGCATCGGAATAAGGGTATGTTGGGACGCGCGATCGTTTAAATTGGCTGGGGCGGTTCTGATAACAATGATCAGGAATCAGATCTCAGGAACCAGATCATGATGCGCCCGGTGCCGTATTCTATTCCATAGTCCCATGGTACCTGGCTAACGTGGTTCTGGTGAGACCATGGAGATAAACAAAACGTAATAGGTGTGGATGACAGCGATGCCTGTAGGGCATTTTATCTCAACTGATGATCAAAGGATTTGGGCGGTTGTCAAAAGACAGCGAAGTCCCATACTGCCAGTCTTGTGCTGGTCGCTTAGCGAAAGCATGACCTGAGTGTTGACTCGAAGGGGAAATGCCAGCGGGTTGGGTGCAAAAGAAGTCATCAGGGAAAACCTCCTGAGCTAATCTGCGCTAGCAAGAGATAATTACTGGATAAGGATGTAATTTTTTCGGCAAAGGTGTCAATTATCTCTCGCTAGTATTCACTAGAGCCAATTGCCTCTTGCTAGCGCGGGAGGTTTTCCCTGATGAAATAAGATAGCTTCTGAACATCCGGCAGCTTAGTGAGTGAGAGAGTTTCCACTCAGGCCGCGACGAAATACCTTACCAGCCGGGCTGGTCGCATGCTTTATGACGGAAGGCGAGGTAGTGCAGTTGAAAAAAGGTGAAACGACAGGGTGGCACAGAACAGAAAAAAGTGAACCCCCCACGGACACGTCGATGAGGCCTGGAACCAGCCGTTTTACTTCACTCTCTGCATGATTTGGCTGTGGAATGTGGAACCTTTATCTATGTTTCACACGCAGGTGCCTCAACGACTGTCTGATCCTGACTTACAACTAGGACACCCACTGTCCGTGACGGTAATAGCATGACCTCCGCCCACGGTCCGTACCCCCATACTGGTATCGATGTCATGCAGTGGACTAGGACTTTGAGCTAGAGATTATACATTGAAGCAAGTGCGAAACTGCAGAAGGGCACCTAGTCCTGAGTAACAGACATCAGTTATCTTCAAATCTGAAAGGAAAGGTGTTTATACATAACTTACACGGTCCAGAGGTAGCACATGAATGCATCGAGATGTCATGCCAATGGAAATGTTACTGACAGGAGTGTGGGCGACATGGCAAAGTATTCTCTGCAATGGAACGAGTTCCAAGTTATCCTCAAAGGCATCATAAAACAGGCGGCCAGCCACGAATGGTTGCTTGCGATAAGGGTCCTGTAAGGCGTTGCTTTCTGTCAACTCTTTGAACCTCTCTATCACGAAATAAGTCTCTGTGTATACAGAAACATTTGGTGTGGGCCTGCAGCCACAGTGAGTATATGTAAAAATCTCCCTGATACGACCGGCATACCAATTGGCAGTTATCTGTTCTCCCATGGCAACGTAGCTATCTTGTCGTATATAATTGAACAGGCTAAAGGTGATACGTCCTCGACCAAATCTATTGTGTTTGATGCCAAGATGGACTCGCTGTATGACCTGCACACTGCCAGTATCAGCGCGGAGACATGGCTTGAACCCTTGTTCGTATCGTCGCTTTTCATATTCTTCGAGTAGCTCAGTGGTGTCACGGTCCAGTCTTTCTGGCGCCTTCGGTTGTTGCTCTGGCGAAGATTGGGGTGAGCTCCCGTATGCGTGCAGATCGCTCATAAGCGTTCCCTTCTCGTTCGATGTGAAGTGTTGACTAAACACGTCTGATAGTTTCTTTAGACATTCGTTGAGACGAAAGGCAGAGATAATTCCTCGTAGTCTCTGGTTCATGCAAAGACGCTGAAAGAGCGTTATTTCTAGCTGGCCTAGGATGGTTGGTCAAAGAAGTGCAGACAATCACCGGATTGTCCAGTAAAACGTACCAAAATTCCCGTTTGTTGGGATCTGTTGGAGAATGTGATTGTATCTTTCAAACACCCAGCAACGCCAAGCATGGGTTGGCCCGAAGCGGCATAGTAGCTCCTTCATATGTAGGACAACGTGGTGAGAGGGCACGAACTCATATGTAGGGAAAAGCTCACCAATGCCCTTGAGGTAGATGACCATTACATCTTGGAATTCCTGTGCACTCGCAATAGTGACAGACCTCATAGTAGCGATCTTGGTTGCATGCATAAGGACGCAGAAGTTGGCAAAGAGTTTGTACTTGCGGTCTTCAGTTGGCAAACTGCCCCAGAGACGGCCAAGCGTCACGATAAGGTGAACAGAACAGAATGTGCGCCATGCATCCGCAGAAAGTTTGCCATGATTTCCATCTCCAATCCTCGTCGGTGATGCGATACACCAAGTGGGAAGGATGGTCTTTTCCATATCGCTCCAGACTTCTCGCAGTCTATCGCGACCCAAGATGCGAGTCTTTTGCCGCTGTGAAATGGCTTTTTTTGCCAATTCGAACCATGTTTGATCTCTGTATTCAGATTTCAATTCCCCATTGTCGTCTGTCATCCCCATTTCCTTCCTCTGTCCTTAGGCAGTTAGTTGAAGTCTGAAGAACTCTGAAAAGTGACGCACTGCATCCTTAAGCTTTTGAATCATTGCGCCCTTGGTAGGTTTTGCATTGAGGAACTTATTTGTCGAGTGATTGAGAACTTGCATGCACAGTTTGACTAGTAGTGATCGTGAAAATTTACATAGGATATTTAGGTCGTCTGTCGTCGGAGCTGTTTCAAAGAGTGTCACTGCGGTGTTGAAATCCATGACTGTTGTGCCCATGACAATATCAACAAGTTCCTTGTCGCTGGGAGCGTGTTTTGGTTTGTCGTCTTCGTCGAACCAACCCATCGTCTGGCACTGTTTGCCTGTGTGAGCAGAATGAACGACAGGTACTGTAATCACTCACATATTCAGTTAATCTTTCCAATATCCCCAATCAGTCTGCTCCTTTCACATTGATTCCCCTGCTATTTGCGAGTACCTTGAGTGTTTGGAAATTGAAATCGCCTAATTTTTCTAAAGGGTTGCGGCGCAGTGCGATAAATGCACTCTGCACATCTACCAATGACAAAAGCGCTGATGCAACAGGGTCCGCTGTCGTACCATCCCCATCATCAATTTCAGAATCCATTCCCCAGATGTCAACGCAGTGGTGCTTTAGTAGGATGAGGAAAAATATATGCATGGAATCGACCACAGTATGCTTGATAGGACTCCAATAAGGCAAGCGTAACAACTCTGAATGGCGAACCCCGTGGGAAGCAAACAGCAAGTCGCGCTCTCGCTCTGTTGCTGCTTGTAACCATTCAGCCGCCTGGCTTCTATGATCGACATCGGTACGAAGATCCCATGTCACTTGATCCATATTTTTAATGTTGCGGTGTGGCAAGGTACAGTAGGGGCAGAAGTGAGTAGATGTAGCAGATGAGCGGCTGGTGACTTGTTGCGATGCAGGAGTGTCGCAAACCACAAGTGCGAGTATGCATCGGGCGTATCGACCATGCTTGTAGTTGTAAGTACAGGAATACCAAACGCCGTGTCGATATGAGTCCAGCAAGTCGTCGACGAGAGGGGAGAGTAGATGATTGATTTCCTCCTTTTTCGGTTCATGTGGGCCTGGGATGATTCCTACAAGGAACATGTTTTCAAGTTTGTATCGCTCTTCGGGAGGTAGATTCAGACATATCATATACATTGCAACAACAGAGGCCTTCTTTCCTGCTTGTTTCATGTGAAATGGGTTAAAGCCGTCCATACAAAAGCTGAAGATGTATCTCCCTTTGGAACCATGTCTGCGGATAAAGGGCTTGTCGTCTGCACCCAAAAGGTTGTGCAGTTCCAGGGCATCCCAAATGTCGCGCATGATGCCATCCTTGCTCCGAGACACGTCTCGGTCGAGCATGTCTTCCATCCCGGGTCGACACAACATCTCTCCTAACCACTCCTTAAAGTCGTGATAAATGTAGCATCGCACAGGGACCGAGTGTTCTTTATTTTTGATAATCCGTACTTTGCGAAGTCGGCGGCCACATTCTACACTTGAAGGGGTCTTCTTATAGATGCATTTATCTGGATATGAATCGTCGGAAGTTTGGAGGTAGCAAGCGAAGCACTTTGGGCAACACACGTATGAACGAGCATCCGGGGTTAATTTCAGCGTCTTCACGACGCGCCGTGAATCGGTGCCAATTCCGCATAGCAATCTTCGTGCTTCGTCGGTCAATGATCCAGCTTGAGACAGGCACAACTCGGCAATGACGGTGAGTCCTTTCAAGAGAAATCCACATGTGCTCTCCGAAACGCCTGAGATCGCAAGCATTACTGCCACTATCACATAAATGGCCAGAATTATAGGATTTATGTCGCCGTGTATGAGTGTGAAATGGGGTCCTATTATAATACGTCAGATAAACAGGTCATCCGGAAGAAGGATTAAACGTTTCCTGCTTACCAGTATCAATCTCTCTGAAGGGACCCGAGCGTGGCACCACCAAACCAAATGAGTCATCCATTCTACTCTCCCAGGCATGAAGTTTTAGTCCTCGCAGGCGATCCAACTCATCCTCGATACTGGCAGATATATTCCGTTTTGCGACCTCGCATTCCTTGCGACTCCCCGTCTTGATTTTATCAACCCGGTCCAGTAGACTGAACATCATCACCTCGTATTGAATGAACTGGGAATTAGACATGATGTCAACCCTAAGTGGTAGATGAGGTGGTGGTTCTCTGCTGGATGTCACTTCCAACACGAGTTCGTCACGTCCAATATCAGTGCATTGCCAAGACTGGAAGTCAACTCGGCAACTTTCGATAGCCTGCATGATTTGATCATCTTGGGCGTTATTTGGAGCATCCGCTGAATTGGCAACGCGAGAGTCCCCTTCATCATCGAGTGCTGGCCGCTGGTCCTCTACGTTGGCTGTGGGTCCAGGCAGTACAGCAGGCAGAGCTGGTTCAGGAGGACTGAGGGTAAGAGAACTGGGAGATGGCGGTGAAATGGCTACAGGTTGGTCAACTTGTAATGATTTTTCCGTAACACCCCCATGTTTGCATTTGGAACGCTTTGCATTTTTTTCCTCCTGCTGATGGGTACGGAACTCTTGAAGCCCCAGATACCTTCCCTTAAGAACCTGGCCAGTTACCTTACTTTCGCGGTCCGCATCTGTGCAGCCATGGGCTTTGCAAAGACATACTCGAACCTTTGGTGGCATGCCACGGCGCCAATGTGTTAAGGCCTGTGTAAGACAACAGCTCAATCAGGGCCTGGTTTGAAGCTGCTGAGGGCGCACCAAGTGAAAGATTATAGCTTAATTAGGCCTAGTTTGAGAGTTTCGAAGGGCGTACCCTTAATATGGTTACAACAACGCGAACTTTAGAGTGAACAAACTCAAGCTACGGTGGCCCCGATTTGACGGTTTCAGTGACATGTGTGACTAGTTTAGAAAAGATGATGGTCGTGACAGATACGTAAGCGTCTTCTGACATGCAAGAAAAATCAATTACTTTTGCATACAATTTACAACAGGAAAAAGTATATGTAAGAGAGAACCGACAGAGAAATATGAGAGTAGAGTCGGAGATCGTAAATATGATTGTATTGCTTCGATAAATTTGACTGAACTGCATTACATGGGCTCTATCACCTCGCCGTTAATCTCAAACCGGTACAGACAAGTAAAATCTGGGTGGCCCCAGTTTCCTACAAATTGGACAACCAGGCTATCGAAAGGCTTGCGTGTTCCACGGCAGCGAACTGGGAATGTTTGACGGGTCAGACCTTGAGTGGTATCAAAGGTCACGGACGCTAGTGGAATTCCTATGCGACGAGTGCCAAATTGAGGGCCAAGATGGGTTATTGTGTGGGTAGAAGGCGTAGGCACGGAATATACATCCTTGCTGTCCTTCGGCATGAGTCCCCATAAAACGATGTTCCTCGGGGCCGATCCTATGAGCGAGCTGTTCCCCGCGTGTTCGACTGTAAATGAAGTAACTCGAACAGGTGCTGGAAGTCATATGCCTAGCTGTCCTGTGTGCCCAGCAAATGCCCAGCACTGGCCTGGACTATTGCCGCCAGAGAGCGCCACCTCTGGGGGATGAACGACGGGCCTAGGACCGAATGATTTCCACAACGCTTTGTCCAGGCGGGTAAGATCCAAGCGGATGGATGGAGAATACAAAGGGGAGGTCAAATCTGGGATAGATTTGGCACCTTTCCCGACATTTGCAAGATCGACAACCCGAGCAGGAGATAGTGATCCAAACGATGCTTCTATCCGAAGCCGACCGATGTTTGTGGTGTGCGCGAAGCAGAGCCTATCGAGATGATCGAACCTGGCCATGAAAAAACGCACGCCAATCACGGAACTCTCCCGTGCCCACAGGATAACTTCAAGGGTAAGGTCTCCAATCACTATAGCCGTAATCACAAGAACACAGATAGCAGCTACAGCAGAAGTAGCAAGTTGACGGGTCATAGATGTGTTGTGAATGGCCTGCCATTTAGCTTGCCTTCTAGCATGGGGAACCGTCGCCGAGGAATGAGGGAATACTGAATCCACTGCTTGTTCATCCTGCGAATGAAGAATGAATGAGCAACACCAGGAAAGTAAAAGAAGCCAGGAACGACGCACCCTTTGTGCGGTACTTTCTACTATAAAACGACGTCGACCAAATCGTGCCTTGCGGCCTTCATACCGTGTTGTCGGGCCAGACTCATCATATGCTTTTCCAAGGAAAGGAAATCGAAACAATGTCATCTGTGGCCTGGTAATTTGCTGGGCAGAATAAAGACTGGACTGACGATTGTTGCTTGCCAAGTTTGTGCCCGGCGTCGGACTGCTAGATCCGATTGAAAGACCCTCACACGGTCTTCGCATGAGCTGGTGCGCGGTGCGCAAGTAGGTGACCTGGGTGAGACATCGAAAGCCTACTATTCAACGATTGGATCCCAACTTCCTATCATATGTCTACGACCATAGCTATCATGCATCCGTCCAACAAAGTCGATGATATAATTCCTGTTCTACTATCGCAATGCCACCCTCATCCGCACCACACTCCGGGCAAGACCCCCGCTGCAATGCGAACAAAATCTCCCATCCCTCTAACAACTTGGGGAACACCATTCGGTGGAGCCACGACAACGATGACAGCCACACTATTGTGTATAATATTACAGCCATTGGGGCTATTGGCGGCAAGGCTAATTCAGTTTAGCTGGAGCACTGGGAAAATCATCTCTTTTGCACCTACTAAGATTGTATAACAATCTGCGCAGCTATTAACAACATTGCGGTGGCACTAGTAATAGCGGTGGTCAGTGAACCACGCCATGGGAGTCAGCGATTCGGATGAGTCTTACAAATATTTCGGGAGCCACCTCGAAGCATAAAGCATTCTCAAAAGTGCCAGTAGCATATCGCTTGAAAAATCGCGGCACAAATGTGCTAAGAACTGTGATGGATGAGTTGAGAAGTTAGTGTCGCGGAAAGCCACCTATCACACATGTCCCTTTCCCTTTCATGTCATCACGTGTGATGCTTGTCTGACATTTCTCTCGCACCGTCCGTCCACCCGATTTTTTGGCTTGTATGTTGGACAGCTGATTCGTTGCTGACGACCGAGAGCACAGTTTTGTGTTGGCTGAGATGGTACAACAGTCAACTCTTCTTGCCGAGGGATATGGCATTCGGTAGCATGGCGGTCCGATGTGTGGACAGCATCGGTCGGGGTTGAGAGGATGGCTGTCTGACAGTTGATCTGACGATCAATAGATCCTTAGTCAAGAGGACATACGCTGTGTAACGCCATGTAAGGTTGGGGGTTGTGGACCGAGTCTCTCGCGATGTACCTCTGAGCGTGCCTGTACTTGTCCGCCTAATTTTACGGAGACCTGACGTCACGGTGAGTGCACTGCAAGATGGAATCATGAGGTCGTACAGCTATACGCAAATGATCCAACGATCGAGGTAGGCTAAGCAACGCGACCACGGATGTCACAGTGTACCCAGTTTAAGCGATCTGTATTACGAGGAGCATGTTCACCGCAATCATAAGAACCAGACTCTCGGGCAAATGTACTGTAGAGACGTACCTCAGAGAGAAAGATTCAGAGGTCGTACCACTGTATCTGGTACAACGCGCCTAAGGAAGAGAACGAGCGAGAGTGGACTCGAAACCGAAACCGAATGAGAGTAAATGAGCCTGAGTTCGAATTGAACGACATACCATACAGATGCGGTCACATCAGGTCACGAGCATAGGCTTGACTTTATCCTGACCGAGTGTCCAGCCGACTCCCTTACCCACTCCTTACACATGCAACCTAACAAAATCCACCTCTTTTCAACGAGCACCCCCATACAACCAGGAGTATTGACTATAGTTGACCTCGGGGACACCAGCAGCGCAAAGGTTCCATTCACGTTTGCACAAGAACAGCCTGTCAAAGAAACATTTCACGTATCACCGGCCAAGTGCACTCCCGTAGTTGATCTGCAGATGTTTCAATCCAAGAAAAGTGAGTTATTTGTGGTCTTTGGGAAATATTGATGCAAAACATTTGCCAGAAGACGTTTCAGGGGGTGGAAATACTGCCAACGAACTGTTGACTGAACGAAGGGTGGGTGCCAGAGTCACAAGAGCCTGCAGTAGTATTTCTCACTGTAATTCTTTCACAGGAGGGAATAGGACCACAGCATCAAATGATTGTTGCAAATGTCAGTGACCAATCTATTGTGACGGAGCCTCCCACTGCATCAAAAGGTTTTGGGTCTATCGTCAGTGACAAGGCAAGTCTCGACTGGACATTGGTGTCAATTTCACTCATGCCCCTGGTACATAGGGATTAATGGTTATGTGTCACTCCGTGCGTATCAAGCACATGGATATTGCCACTCGCTGGTATATCACTCCCAACACTGCCGCCATTCAACAGCCTCCCATTTTGCATTCGTCCACCCCATTGGAAGTAGGCGATATCTTTCTGAATAAGTATTTCTCTGCATCTCATGAAAGAGATGTCCTTCAAGTGTGGCTGCTACTTGCAAGCGAGGAGCGGGGGTATCATTGGAGCCAGGTGCAGAGGTCTCCACTACAACACAGTTACCAAAAAGCTCACCAACTGTCGTGCTCCAACTGCCATGTTACGACCAGGTTTTTGGCGAGACAGAGCATCCAAGGCTTCCAGGGTTCATTTTATCTTTCCAGCCTTCACAGCTAAGTGCCCCATCTTGGGTGCGGCGAGTCACAGAGCGTTGCCGTCGTGAGCGGCCTTACATTCTAGGCCCTGGGGATGGAACTTTCATCGAGGGCATATCTCAGTCCCCTAGTTCATAAATAGCAAAAGTGTATTTTTTAGATTTGCAAAGTGTCAAATTTGTTATGCATCTGTAGACTAAGACTAATGGCGCGGCCATCACATCGTACCCGTACCAGGACCCTGAAAATATTCCCGCTAGCCGCCAACTCGAACCTCAAGACTACCTCAAGTTCACGACCTTCATCACTCTTTTCACCACGGCCCTCGCCCTTTGAGTTGTAAGCACCTAGCACACATTATGCCCAAGTCACGGTGCAGGTGGAAGATTTCATGTTAGATTTTTGTCTCTGAATTTGCGTGATCAGCTGAGGCTGATATCACACTTTCGCTATCTTCAGCTGATGTCAGATCTGGACCTTTGAGCATTGCTGTCAAGACGGCACTCGTCATATTCATATGAAGTAGCTTTCTATGGTAAATTTTCTAGGCAATGTCAGGCAGCTATTCATCTACCAAACTTCTTGTGCTCATAACAAATCATGTTGCGTCCTCTCCACCTCCGGCTTGGGGTGGATGGGAATCACATGGCTGGTCTTGGACAAGCCCACCCGCAAGAGCAACGTTCAATTTGGGTGAAACGAGCGGAGGCAGCAAGTGGCAAAGAAGACAGCAGAAAAAAGGAACGCCGTGTCTGAGACTCTGAGATCGTGCTGCCACAGCACGAATGTTTTGTTGTGACCATGCAGGACATGGGTTATAATTAGACTAATGATATGATGAATTAGCAGGAGTTGTCAGCTACTACTGTAGTAAACTGAGTTTCCGAGCTTTCATTTAGCATTATTGTGGAAGTAGTCCCGTCAGTTGAGTCAGAAGTCAACTTGAAAGTATAAAGCTTGCTTCGACTCCGAGTCGGTATTCTACGCATGCTGTTTTTTTTTTGAGTCCATTATAGAGCGCTTCAGGGTACAGAACCCCATGTAGCACTTTCTAATAGTGACAAACTGCTGTGGTATAACATGTAGCGTACTTTTAATCCCATGCCCTTCTTCTACCTCTAAAGCATAACTTTGAATGCGTACTGCAGTGAAATCGGCGAGCGCAGCGATGACGCGCCAAGAGACCACCTTAACAGTGGCAGAAACGCCACTGGCTAAGGAGCTGTACATCCACGGCGTTTGTATTGATCTCCCAGTCACCCTTTCTTGAGTCACGGTTGTGTTGACAGCACAGGCGCAGAACTAGCGTATATCCATCAAACTCGTGCCAGCCATGCAGCCCGGATATCCGATCTTGCTGACCTCAGCGGTGGCTTGCCATGAATGACACGACTGACACCTCTTTGTTAACCCATGCCCTCCGTTCTAAAATACAAAAAGCGATATCACCGTCACTTCCATGATGGCCCCATAACGTCTATAGCTATGAATTCACACGGCACCATATTTTCTGCTGGTAGTCTCGATGGAACTGTTTCTGTCTGGGTCTTAGACACGGGCTCAGCCTTGCACCACATCAATGCATGTACGCCGATCCAGTCCCTTGTCTGGTCAACTAGTTCAGAAGGATTTATATTTGGCTGTGAGAATGGCATCTTAGTATCTGTCCTTCTTGAGAAGGTACGCCCATCACGAATTCACGATCCCTCTTTTGTCACCGCATCACGGGAATTGTTAATATGATACAGGCATACGTCAAGACTGTGTATTTCCATGCCCATTCCAGACCAATACATTGCATATCACCATGTGTTAACGACAAGCTCTTGATTTCTGGAGCAGGCAACGAAATTACTGTTTGGAAAAGAAACAGACATCGCGTCGCACAGGAAGGTTAGGCCCTTTTCAATATCATTCCCCGTTGTGTAAAAACTGACTTTAGGGCTGGTAGAAACATGGGAAGTATTCAAGACAATTCCACCACCACCAGAACAGTACTCTCTGACAGGACATCCCGTCAATGTCACTTCTGTTTGCTGGCTCCCAAGGTGTGATCCATCAGAGCGAGACCAGAGGTTCATTGTATCATCATATCTATGGCATGGTGTGATGTGAGGATTGATTGCTATGCTCTGTGCACTTCCATAATTTCATTTCAGGTGCTGGGATATCATGTCATTGGCAATCTTGTGGCGTCTGGCCATTCCAGACTGGTGAGTGAAGTGAAGGTTCTGAAATGACATGTTGCGCTTTGCGCTGATACCCTCACTGCATCCCTCATTCTACAGCTTATCTCTTGCGCTGTCCCCTGATGGATCTCTAATAGCTGCATATGGGGTCTCAAATTCATTCGAGGTTCATGACGTGGAAACACGGTGTCTAGTGCAAGCTCTTCCATGGAAAGCAAGATCCGACCTCATGCCACCACCGGTGACCTTTGCTCATGATGGCTTTGCTATCATCAATGGAGAAAGACAGAAGGCTTATATTTGGGATACCGAGCGGGGCGATGAGTTACAAGTGCTTGATCATGGTGGTGAGCTAATAATTTCCATGTTCTCACTTTAGGCCTGAGATATTATAGGAACATGCAATGTAACCGCGCTCGTGGTTATTATTTAGTTTCCTTTCTGATTCATGGTGCTCATTCTCAATCCTAGGCTCATGCTACCGAATCCACCGATAGATTTCTCGTCATCACAGGGACGGATGAAAGGAAATCCGGTCAAATAGTCCTGTGGGATACGATCCCATATGCATATGTCAGTGAAGGTGAGCAATACTCTGACGTCCTCCATCACCTGGTGTCTAATGTCATTTTTCAATCCAGCCAACGCAGAAATGGAAGACATAACCTGGGATCCGCTTCCTAGGACACTGACATGGATGCTGATTGGTGTTGTCGTACTGTTAGGCTGGAGATGGATTGTCTAAGGATAGTGTGGTGAAGCATAATTTCACTCTCGCTTGCTCGCTAGCTGCCGTGGGGATCATCATGTTATTACAGTCACGGACAGTGAAGGTCCTAGCTGTAAGTCCGAGCCAGGATCAGACAGTTGTTGAGGTACCGCTGTGTAAAACATAAATAAAGGTTCCACATTCCACAGCCAAATAATGCAGAGAGTGAAGTAAAACGGCTGGTTCCAAGCCTCATCAACATGTCCGCGGGGGGTTCACTTTTTTCTGTTCTGGACCACCCTGCCATTTCGTCTTTTTCAAGTCCTTTCCTTCTTCCTGACTCAAGACACTGCGCTACCTCGCCGTCCATCGCGGCCTGAGTGGAAACACCCTCACTCATTAAGCTGCCTGACGCGCAGATGCTATCTTATTTCCTCCGCGCCCTAACCCGCTGGCATTTCCCCTTCAAGTCGACGCTCAAGTCATGCTTTCGCTAAACAACCAGCATAAAACGTATCAGGCTAGCAGCACGGGGCTTCGCTATCTTTTGTGCCCAAACCCGGGCCCTTCGATCATCAACTGAGATAAAATGACCTACAAGCATCACTGTCATCGCACCTATTACGTTTTTTTATCTCCACAGTCTCACCGAAACCACGTTAGCCAGGTACCACAGGACTATGGAAATAATGGAATACGGCACCAGGGCGCATTGTTATCAGAACCACCCCAGCTCATTTAAACCATCCCAGATTGCGCATCCGTCATCCTCCATCCTCCGTCAACATACCCTATTCTAATGCCTCCCTTTCATCTTACCTGGATTCCTTTCATCTCCATTATGTACGAAAACCTCCAGATTGGCTTAACATAAGGTTCATTTCAAAGTTAGTAGTGTATCCGTCATTGTCACTCGATGTCGTGATATTGATAGATATACTAGTAACTTCCAGGAACTTTGTATCTTAGAGTAATTCCATAACTAGATAGGGATACAGATAATAGATCATAGAGACATAGCACGACAGATAAAAGGAGTACACGCACGAGGCATGGGAGGAAGGCACAAAATGCGCGATTCTCAATGAGAGATCGAGATCGAGACCGAATGTAGTATAGTAATCTAGTATAGTAATGAAACCGAAATGGGCGAACAATAGAGAGTCGAGGACATCGGAACCGCAGACAAGCAAATGTCCTGAACGGAGACGAGGTGAGGTCGGAGGTGAGGTCGCGAGAGTGACTCTCATCTTGATGAAGAGGACAGTGGGCAAAGCACCCATCGGAGTGGAGGTAACCGTGACAGGAAGAATGGCGACAAGCACGGACGACAAAGGGACAAAGAGAAAGGACGGAGGACTGAGCAATGGGAATCAGGGAGTAGCGAAACTTCGATGCTAAGTGGGCTTCAAGGGACGCGGCAGCCACACATCTTCACGCACTGTGTACCAGAGGCTCGATAAGAGCAGGGAAGATGAATTCGCTACTTGTATTGCATATGCTAAGCGATACTAATCTCTGGATCTACTTCCGTAGCCATTAATATTACCTCCTGAATATACAGTAGGCATGAATAAAATATAGTAGCGGTATGAACTGATAGAAGAGATGAAATGAACATAGGAAGCACTCGGGCAAGAATTGGATGAAGTACGAGAATCCTGAAAAGAAATGTACTTGCATGCATACACCCTATATCAAGCCACATCTGCAAGCGTGCGTTCCCCGTGTCAATCAGTCGCAGTGACCCCCGAAACGTACTTGTCACATAGTGCTGTGTCGTCGTCATTATAAGGTTTATTTGAGAAATTTTATTTCCATTTCGGATGGCATCAAGAGCCTCCAATGATTGGTTGAGAGCCTGTGAAAAGTTCACTATGAAGTCGGCCTCGCTAACCAATTGCGATAGGAGGGAGTGAGGTAATGGGCTCGGTGCATGTGAATGATGCAATAAGGTCGAAGATGACTTGCTCGGTGAACACGGTGGGTAAGGTGTGGTCAGATGCGCTGCCTGTTGTGCAGATGCGCGGCACATTTCATGAAAGAGGGATGGAGATGCGAGTGTATGGGCTTCGGTAGTTGAGTCCAGCTCCGAGTCCGAGTCATGAGATTCTGCGAATAGATCATGATGACCATCAGGTAATGATGCTGGAACGGATGCAACTGATGCAGAAAGTGACTGGTGGCCTGAGCTAGTTCATGAGATGCTGGGCGACGGCGTAGAATGATTCCTGATGATTGATTTGTTGTTGAGATACACTGAAGATCCGGGGGAATCCCCAGGCACCCCACCTACGGTCATCCACGATGTTGTCAATGACGGTGTCAATGGGCGAATCAATCCCGCAAGGCGACTGGCCAACCCGTCGAGGTAGTCCTCCAACGACACATGGGGGGGCTTTTCGGACAGGACTTTCTTAAGAAGACATTCTGAGCGAAACCGTTATCGCTAAAACAAGCCCTCGAGTTCAGAAGTGACTCACCTCCATGTTCCACAATAGACTTGAACCTTGCGATCAATGACGCATAATCATCCCACTCGTCAACGGCGTGAGTGCTTCTCAAACTGTCGACTTTCTGTGCCATATCCTTTAACAATTTCTCCGTTGTCTTTATACGAATTGAATTATGAGTGCCAGAGTCTTCGCAGGCCTTCATACTCTTTTCTATCAATTGTTCATACCAGCATGTTTCCTTCTGAAGTGTGTTCACATCTTTCTGTAGACGCTTGACTGCTGCGGGATATCAGACTCCAGATCAGATTCACAATAACAAGCCACTCACCAGGGGAGTTTTCGACTGCGTTGTCGAGAAAGTCGTAAATAGCATTTGGAGGTGGATTTACGGCCAGGCCCTCTAAATCCTGTGATCCTGTAGGGTCGTTGGCAGTAGTATTCATAGCTTGGAAGTCGTAAATAGCGTTTGGTGATGGATATACAGCCGGGCCCTCTAAATCCTGTGATCCTGTGGGGCCGTTGGCAGTAGTACACATAGCTTGGAACCTTTGGGGAGAGAACAATAAAGAATTTTGCAAGTGGCAGACTATGGGCCGAAGATGTCACCGACATGTCGTTCATTTTCCTCTGCATGTGGAGATAAAGCGATGATGTAATGAAGGGACATGACTGAACGTAGCCGACCCGAGCCTACTGGTCCCATGCACCGCGATACCGTGGATGACAACCTACAGCAACTTCCCGAGGGTGACTCACTGAGAATACCCAAGTATGGTACACAAGCTAGAGCTCAAAGGGGGCAGCACACCTAAACTTGTTTTGAATGAGATGGTCCTATTGACAATGTCTTTTTTGGTTACAAATAACCCATGCTCACAAAAGATGGGGGAACACGCCACTTTTTACTTTTTGATTTTGATGTGGAAGGGCGGTGAGGTAATTACGTACATGGAAGCGAAACTACAAGTCCATGTGAAATATCGAGGGGAACAGTCCGCCATGCATGGATGGCGCACCGGACAGCGGTCTTCTCTGAATCCGGTTTGGGTGTTGAGAACCGACATAATGAAGCCCCTTGCATGAAAGGGAGGTCCGTATGGATCATGAGGTAAAGTATAATGAAAGACTCCGAAGGAGCCTGAAAAGCGACCGCAAGACAAGCGAGACTTTGGGACCCAAAGCAGTAGCACGCCTCGCGATCGGGGTGCCTAGTACGTCGGCGAACCTGGGCAGTGGATCAACGTACCTTGAGCCAGAGCTGCCAGAAATAGATGTAAAATGTATCTCGTCGTTATGTCATGGTCTGACTGCAGTGAGGATCAGAGATGATGTGTCGGCGTTGACAGAGATAGACATGCGGGTGGCGCCGACACCGTGATGTGCAGGATGACGAAGCAAATGCAGTGCCCCGCAGTGGCCTCCCCCCGGGATGCAAACGACATAATGAGCAGCTTGTACAAGAGACGC
>QFEY01003944.1:0-21251 GCA_003316435.1 Russula virescens | reverse complement strand
GTCATGCCCTAACAGGTTGCCCTGTCGACAATTGGCATTCGTCATATCCCCATTTAGGTGGGAGCCATTCGCGCATCTGTTATGGGGATCTCTGCATGCGTCAACCCTTGTCAGCATTTTTTTAATACTGTAGTTGTTAGTTGCTCTAGGATTACGACAAAACCACGTGTTGTGCATCCTTAGATTCGGCCTAACAGTGCAAGTATTTATTAATACCTGAAGCGTGATCTAGGTACAGTTAGTATAGGTACAGTGGGATGTAGAGTTACGGCGGCTTACCCCTCAGTCAGTGTATGATGGAACAGACTGAGGGGAGAGAGGGCGCGCGCATGGACGCGAGTATATGCCCCGTCACGTGGACACGAGCCCTGGTATCGTGACCTGCTCGTGACCAAGCTCCAACAGTATTATCTTACATGCTTGCACGAATCGACGATCATCTATCATGACTATATGAGCGAAGGCTAAACGACTTCTTATGCCAGCGGGTCTCCCACCCTGACGCCATAGACATGGCCAGATCGATAGGCGCGCAGGTAAAACATGTCTGACAGCGATAGATTAGGGCAATAATACCAGTTAACTGTGAAGGCAACTCCCAGTCTTGATGTATCTATGGCTCGCACCGCTTCCTCACCTTTTTTTACGTTGGATGCTCAATCGTATTTGCACCATCGACGCACAGCCTTCCTAAGGACAAACTTCTTTAGTCAGTTCCTAAATCGTCCACCACCGCCAATGGCACCACACTCTCTTATCCAACTTCTAGTTCCGAAGTCCATGTCGTTCGACGTCTCGAATTCCAACATACCCTGCATAATTGTTTTGCACTTGTACTGATTTTCTTCCAGGGATGCAATATGTCAAACTAATACCGCTACTTGACATCTCCTTCGCCATGTTCATGGTTCCTGACCGTCTCGATTGAGGTTGGATTGGCGTTATCAGAGCACCAAACCTGGTATTCCGATTCCTTCGCAAGATCTCGGCGATTCAGGACAGGCGATTCTGATCTGAGAAATCTTCTCTGAACCGTGAGCTATCCAGGAAATATCTATCTAGATAAGGATGGGCGACGAAGCAAAACTGAAAAACTGAGACCGGAGGCGCATATAATAGAACTTAGAGGTTTGATTCCTTGGTCTGGGAAGGTTTCAATCCCAACATAACCTGTATAACCAATTCGTGCTGGTATCAGGTTTCTGATGAGGGATTGAAAACAAGGTATTGCCAGTGCCAATCAGTAGGGCAGTAAGATGTCAAGTCGATCCTGCTGTTTAACGTTAAATCGCCATGTCCCTTGTTCCTGACCATATCAAGTGTTGGAGGTGCAGACGACATGTAGCCAGATGAATGTGTGACTAAGCGGTCGGCAAGGAAAGATGTTGTTCAAATATGTCCTTGACTAGCTTGACTCTTTTTGCCACGCACTCTCCCCGATACTTCGGTCTTTACCCAATTATTGTTCCATGCTTGTCATTCAGAGGGACGGTAGTATTCTGCGATATTAAGTTGTGCAGACAAGGGTACCGCCACACCGCAGAGTGTCAATAGTCATCAACACTGCCAGCTGTACCCTAAGTGCTCGTAAAGCGTTCAGCTTTTCAGGGCCTGGGGTTCTAAATTGAAAACTCCCATGATAAAAAGAATTAGGACCGGAGAATTTGTGATGTCAACATCTGCCATTATGTCTGAATAGAAACTGCCTTCCTTCCTGGCAACCTGGAGCGCGTGTTCCTCGCCAAACCCTTTGGCCCCTCTGACTCCTTGGTGCTATGCGGGGACTCATAGTCGTCTGGTGCGTGCTCCTCCGGCGCCTCGGCGCTATAGGGGACCCATAGTAGCAGTTTAGCACGTGTTCCTTAGGCACCTTGGACTCTCCGGGGACTCGGCATTGTTGGGCATGCTCTCCTCGGCCCTGAGATGATGCGTTGTTCAATTCCCCAATTGAGATATGGCACAGTCGGTGGGACGCCTGGCCCGGTTGCCATTTCTAGGATAGGTGGCGTGGTGCAATACATTTCCATTTTGATGGGGGGGATGGGCCGGACGAGATAGCAAGGGGGAAAAATAGTTGACAAACATAAGAGTGCGTTCGGTGCGTTCGGTGCATGCAAGGTAGTGTCTCATGTAGGATTGCGATCTGGAGAGGGTCTGGTCTAGATAGAAATGCGGTTTTCTGCATGCCTGTAGCCTGTAGCCACGTGTGATCAGAACGCTCACGTGAGGCACACAGATACGTTTCAGTTTCACATTATTTCACATAGCAGTCACATAGCTATCACGCGATGTCACAGTCACACTATCTCAAGGTCTGGAATATTTCACTTTGGCGGCTGAGGTTATTGCAACCCAGATAGAATCTCAGAAAGATTGAAATGATTCCTAAACAGTCACACACAGCGATGCTTCTTCGATAAGACTTTTTCGCTGGTATCTCAAGACACGACAATGTTCCCAAAATGCACTCTTCTAAGGGACCGCAATGGAATGCATTTCTACGTGTATCCATGTTCACAATGATGATTAATTTGTTTGCCAGTCAAAATAAGAAAATAATAGGACGTTTTGACTAGAATACTTAACACCACGTTTCCAACGCACGCTACTGTTCTCAAGACACCGTGGAAAACATCAAGAAATTATGGAAAACCCGAGGACACATAGCTGTGTATGTCGATCCTCCCGCATCGAGGAAAGCTCGTTCTCAGACCTCTGCATGACCGCCAACATGCAGGATCGGGCCCGCAGGACCAGACGCATTCTTTTGGCGCTCGAAGTAGCGACGACTGGCCTCATTACTGAACAAAATGACGATGTATTAGAAGTTTAGCAAGTAAGGGTATCGACGCGAGGTTTCGTTACTCACGGGGAATTGAAGAAACTCTCTGGACCAAGATAGATCAGAGAATCATACAGGAACGCCGCGGCTAGCCCGCCGCAGACCGAGCCCAGAAGAGGGGCCCACAGCCAGTATTGACTACGGTAGTTGAACACTACGATTTGAAGAGCACATTAGAGATCGTGACAGTGACTGAACGGCTCCAAATGGCGTACCTTTCCGTCCGTAACCGACCATTGCAGTCATGATGCGAGGTCCCAAATCACGCGCAGGATTAATAGCAAATCCTACCAGCCACTTGTTAAAGACGTCTGAATTATGGTAAATAGCAACCTACCTGTTTGCATCCCGAACGCAACTGCAATACCAAGGATGGTGATGAACACAACCAATGGAACCATGCCAGCTGGTGGTGGGCCATTTCTCTTGTCGGTGACCGCGAACACGACCATCAATAGAATAAAGGTGCCGATGAACTTTGCCCCATTAGCCGAGTCGATCTGATGACTTATTGTTCGCTGCTGGGCGACTCACCTCGTCAAAGAAGCAGTTCGCCGCAGGCATGTATTCGAGCTGTAGAATTGGTAAGAAAGATTACGAGGCGATTGGGCGAGACGAACCGCGTAGGTGCCAAAGAGTCCAGCAGTGCTGAGAGTGCGTTTACCCTTCTGTCCCTCAAAGATGTCGATAGCATGGAAGTAGTTTGCGAAGACGAGCAGGGCCCCTGCCCAAGCGCCGATGAGTTGGCCGAGGACATATCCGGGCACCTTTCGCCACGGGAAGCCTCTAAAGACAGCCATGCAGAGAGTCACCTACGTAATATGGTTCAAAGCGATAAATGGATATTCTAAGGAGAGTAGCATACCACAGGATTCACGTGGCCGCCAGAGACACCTCCGGAGACCCAGGCACCAAGGGAAACCCCTGTGCCCATGTTCACTATCACGCACGCGACAGAAGATAAGGGTTGACGAACCGCAAGCCCATCCGAAGGCCAGGGAAAGATATTCCCCCTTCGGTGATGAGGCGACACCAGTGTTCGAGCTGAGGACAGCCTGGCAGTTACCAGCATTACCTAGAAGGGTCAGAATCATAGTTCCGAGCATCTCAGCGGCAGGTTCGCGAATGTATTCGCTATGAGAAAGATCAGCATTGGGTGCAGTAGGCATCGGGGTCTGATGCGAATTGAATAGCTGACCGAATCTTTGCCCAGTTATTTGGGTAACGAGTGTAATAAACATCGTCCCCATCGAAAGTGTCATTGGATATGTGTCCATCACCTCCTGGGAGTACGCCCTCGAACTTGGTAGAACCGGCACTTGGGGTGTGGGAATCACCTGTGCTCTTGACGGCGAGCGCTAAAGACATGCTAGATGTTTCGACTGAGGCAGTAGATGGTATGAATGGGGAGTAAGGAATGCAGGGAACACCAAGAGGACGATACGAGGACAGCAGTCCTTTATTAAAACCTTGTGAGCGGCATTTAGGAAATGCCCCGTACCACATGAGAACGGGTTAAGGGGCGTAGAAGCCACGCATTCCTTGGAATTCCGGGCCTCTCCATTTCCAGCTGGGCTCAAACGGTGAAATTCAACGCCCAGACTCAGTTGCGCCCATCCTCACTCGCGCCCGTCTTCACAGTTCGTGTCTACCTCGTGCAAGCTGCGTTTTGGCAATCTTAGCCATCGAATTTTGCAATCCGTCATGGCTAGCCAAGTTAGTTTGACCATGTAATCCAGTAAATATACTTTATCCTGCCTGTAATGGCACCACTCGGTTTCTCTATGCCAACTTGAACGCGGCGTTTAGTGTAAAGGACGAGTGATAGTTTTGGAAATAGGAAAACCTACACAAGCGGCGCAAATGTATATGAATGCGCCACGGATGCGCCACATCTGATCGTCACATGGGTGTCGTGACAAGTCGTGAGACCTCCCCTTTCCACACTCCGTTCTAAACTCCGTAACCGTCAAACTCCGCCCCCTGTGGAACAAGCCTGCCAGTGGCTCGCCACCGTGGACCTTCTGCTCATTTGGAGATCTCCGTACTCAGATGCCAATGTTCGCCCTTGCAGCTTGTGTCCGATTTGTTTCCTCGCCACGCCGTCATCTCCGAGTCCCTCAGACCCTTTTTGGCATAGTCCTTTTATCGATTTCAAGTTCGCTCATTTTTCATGCGCTCCTTCAGAGCCCATGGGTAAGTACTGAGTCAGTCATACGTAGGTTGCACAGAACTGACGACTATGCGATGTCAATGACAACGGGGTGGCGGCATGCAGCTTTGGTATGGCTATAAAGGACTGGGCTCGGCTGGCTCGTGACTTGAGTCGTATCTTCCTTCCTCCCCTGTTAATCGCTGCCATTCCTGATGCCCTGTTCGCTGTCGCATATGCTAGGGGTCTTGTATTCTGAGAGGTCCACTCCACCCCATGTTCTACCAGAGTTACCACTGTCGACAGTCATATCTTATTCACGTGGGAGATTGCCGCGCATCTGTTATGGAGATCTGCTTGACTAGAGGTGGCTTATGCTATCGTTCACATGTTTCGCATCCTCCAATTCGTCAAGACGGCCCGATTGACTGCGCAAGTAATACCTTGTATTCCATACGCGAATCAGCAATCATCTATCTTCACTGTATGAGCGAAGGCTAAACGACTTCTTTTGCTGGCAGAGGCTCCCATGATGCCATGGACTCGACCAGATCAATAAGCATGCAGGTGGAACATTGAGCGTAGCGACAGATTAGGGCAATAGTACCGCTTATGTGTGAAGGCATTTCCCAACCTTGATGTATATATGGCTCGCACTGCTTTCCTCGCTTTCCTTTTCTTTCCCGTTGGATGTTTAACCGTGTTTACACGATCGCCGCCCAGCCTTGCTGAGACAACCTTCTTCTGTCAATTCTTAAATCGTCCATCACCGCAAATGGAACGACTCTCCCTTTATCCAACCTCTGGTTCCGAAGTCCATGTTGTTGGACTCGAATTCCAACACATCCTGCATAATCGTTTTGCACCTATACTGGCTTTCTTCCGGCAGGGGTAGGAATCAGAACAGTGCCAGTGTCAATTAGGGCGGGGGGCGATATGTCAAGCTAATACTGCCGCTTGACATTATCTTCGCCATGTTCCTGGTCCCTGACCGTCTCAGGTGTGAGTTCGGAGCGGCTTTATAAGAGCATCAAATCTGGTATCCTGCTTTCTTCGCAAGATTTCAGCTTTTTAGGACAGTCTGAGGCAATTCTAATCTGAGAAACCTTTTCTGAAGCGCGAACAGCCCAGGAAAAGTCTATCTACCGGCGAAGGTGAGGCTTGCTTATGATGAAGCAGAACTGAGACTAGACGCACATGTAATACAACAGAACGCAGAGGATTGACACCATACCCTGGGAAGGTTTCAATTCCAACACTAACACAACCTAACTAATTTGTGCCGGTATTAGTTTCCCGACGAGGGGTTAAAAACAAGGTGCTGCCATACCAACGAGTAGGGCGTAGGACGTCATGCTGATCCTGCTGTTTGATGTTAAATTCGTCTTGTCCCTTGTCCCTGACCACGTCAAGTGTTAGAGGCGCAGACAACATGTGGCCAGGTGAATATGTCACTAAGTGACCGACAACTTGAAGGAAAGATCTTGTTCAAATATATCCTTGATTAGCCTGACTCTTTTTGCCGCGCACTCTCTCCGATACCTTCGTCTGTCCCTAATTATGTTTCGTGTTTGTTATTCAAAAGGACAGTGATATAAGTACAACACTTTCATCAAATAATTGCTAAGTTTGTTACTTCAAGACTCAGGTTAGAAGATCAGCGCCTCTCCTTCTGTACACAGTTGCCGACCCCAAATGTAGCATGTGGTATTCTGTAATATGTTAACTTGTCATGATAACAGGCCATTACATTGAGACTGAGCACTGGCAATATCGAGTTATATGTGCCATTACATTGCAGAGCGTCAAGAGTCATCAACACCACCAGCTGTACCCTGTGTCCTCACAAAGCTTTCAGCTTTTCAGGGCCGGGGGTTCTAAATCGGAAGCTCCCATGATAGAGGAAACTAATACCGGAGAATTTGGTGGGCATGTGATGTCAACATTTGCCTTTTATACTTGAATGGAAGACTTGAATGGAAGACACCTTCTTTCTGGCGACATGGAGTGTGTGCTTCTCACCGAATCCACAAGCTCCTCTGACTCCTTCAAGTCTCCTTGGTGCTGTCCGGGGACTCATAGTCGCTAGTGTGTTCTCCTCAGGCCCCTTGGGCTCCTCAGTGCTCTAGGACTCTGCATTGTTGAGCATGCACACCTCGGCCCTGATATGACACATGACTGCAATCGAGATATGGCACAGTCGGTGGGACGCCCTGGCGCGGTTGTCGTTTCCAGAGTGAGTTGCGTGATACAATGCATTATCATTTCGATGGGCGAGATGGGCGGGCTTCTGGGACGAGATGGCGAGTGCCAAAAACGGTCGAGGCATAAAAGGGAATGCAATGGAATGGAATGCATTTGCGCGTTCAGGCAGTGTTCAGGCCACAAAAAAAAAACAATGATATTTTTACATTAATTATTTTGTTTGTCAACAACCACGTTTTGAAAGACCGACGATGTCCTGGGTCAGCTGATGTAATCGATCATCCCAGCGCTCAGGACACCGCGGGAAACACCAAGCAATTCTGGAAAAGGAAAACTCGGGGACACATAGCTGCGCATGCCTATCTTTCCGGACCAAGAAGTAAAGGGAAAACCATTCTCAGACCTCCGCATGACCGCCAAGATGCAGGTTCGAGCCCGAAGGGCGAGATGCATTCTTTTGGCGCTCAAAATGGCGACGACTGTCCTCATTGCTGAAAAGAATGATGTTAGAAGTTCAGTAAGTAGTATGGTACCGACGCGAAGCCTAGTTACTTACGGGGTATTGAAGAAACTCTCTGGACCAAGGTAGATCAGAGAATCATACAGGAACGAGGCGACCAACCCGCCACAGATGGAGCCCAGAAGAGGGGACCAGAGCCAGTACTGGCTACGATAGGTGAACACTACGGTTTATAGAGCACATTAGAGATCGTGGCGGCGACTGGACGGCTTTACATAGTGGTACCTTTCCGTCCGTAACCGACCATCGCAGTCATGATGCGAGGTCCCAAATCACGCGCAGGATTAATAGCGAATCCTACCAGCCATTTGTTAAAGACGTATGGATGATAATATATGGCAACCTACCTGTTTGCATCCCGAACGCAATGGCAATACCAAGAATTGCGATGAACACAACCAATGGAACCAGACCAGCTGGTGGTGGGCCATTTCTCTTGTCGGTGACCGCAAACACGACCATCAATAGAATAAAAGTGCCGATAAACTTGGTCCCATTAGCCGAGTCGATCGGATGCCTGGCTGTTCGCTGCTGGGCAACTCACCTCGTCAAAGAAGCAGTTTGCCGCAGGCATGTATTCAAGCTATAGAATTCGTGAGAAACATTACGTGGGGATTGGGCGAGACGAACCGCGTAGGTGCCAAAGAGTCCGGCGGTGCTGAGAGTGCGTCTGCCTTTCTGTCCCTCAAAGATGTCGATAGCGTGGAAGTAGTTCGCAAAGACGAGCATGGCCCCAGCCCAAGCGCCGATGAGCTGTCCGAGGACATATCCGGGCACCTTTCGCCACGGGAAGCCTCTAAAGACAGCCATGCAGAGAGTCACCTGCGTAGTATGTTTCAAATCGAGGAACAGACGTTATTCGAAGGAGAGTAGTATACCACAGGATTCACGTGGCCGCCAGAGACTCCCCCGGCAACCCAGGCACCAAGAGAAACGCCTGCACCCATATTCTTTATTACACGCGAGATAGAAAACAAGAGTCAACGAACTGCAAGCCCAGGCAAAGGCCAGGGAAAGGTAATCCCCCTTTGGAGATGAGGCAACACCAGTGTTCGAGCTGAGGACAGCCTGGCAGTTACCAGCGGTACCTATAAGCGTTAGGAGCATAGTGCCGAGCATTTCAGCAGCAGGTTCGCGTATGTTTTCACTACGAGAAAGATCAGCTTTTGGGTGCCGTAGAAATCGGGGTCTAATGCTGATTGAATAGCTGACCGAATCTTTGCCCAATTATTCGGGTAACGAGCGTGATAAACGTTGCCCGCGTTCAAAGTTTCTTCAGAGATGTAACCACCACTTCTCGGGATTACCTCCTCAAACACGACAGAATCGGCACTTGAGACGTGGCGAAGACCTGAACTTCTGGCGGCAGGCGCCGAAGACATACTAGATATTTCGACTGAGGTAGTAGACGGTATAAATGGGGGGGTAAGAAATGCCGGGAGCACCAAGAGGGCGATGAGAGAACTCCAGTCTTTATTCGAACCTTGTGGGCGGCATCTAAGCCCAACTTGGGATGTCCCGTACGGTATTCCATGGAATCCTCCATTCCCAGCGGCGCTGTGCTTGAGCGCTGAAGTTCAATTGAACGACCCTCGCCGCAGCCCATCCTCACTGGCGCTCTTCACACTTCGTCTCCGTTTCGCGCTGACCAGGTGTTGGAATCTCTGCTGCGTACCCTCGTCGCTCGACAGAACCTAGGCCGCCTTCAAGTTCATCGACTCTAGCTCGACCACCGGAAAATGGGACGAGCAACAGCAATTGAGTTTTGCACCGCACGTAACGCTGACGGCCAAGCTAGATTAGTTCGGGACTCAACCATATAAAGGACTTGGATCATGAATGGTAGCCTTGACACCTACACTGCGGCGAAGATGTATGTCCCCACACGGACGGCCGAGATGCACCACATGTCCACTGGGAACTTGTGTGGGAAGCCCCAAGGAGGTAAAGCCCATCCGGCGGCCGGTAAACGGGCTTATTCATGGCGGATAGCGAGTCGTAGCCTTCCTTGACACGCCTCCTGCTTTGTTTTCGACCGCTCGACTTGATGTCCCAATGACCGGAAATCAGCCGTTACAGTATTGTTAAAAACGGGATATTTTGTTGCGTTGCGTGAGGAGAAAATTTGACTATTTTTTTCAATGGTTATTTTCGCCGGTAACAGGGGGTTACCGATAGCGCGGTCAATCGGCGTTTGAATCCCGTGTTATCAATCGAAACCACCCGTTTGGGCGTCTCTCGGGTTTACGCAGCTTGATAGTGATCATCGCGATCTTCTACAAAGTAATGGTGGTGGCAGGATCGTGGGTCGACGACCACGTGGACCTTCTTCTGCCTCTTTTTTAGAGATCATCGTGCTCAGATGCCAACCCTAGATCGAATTTGGGGAGATCTCATAGCTATCATCGCCACTCCCTTGCTCGTCCGATTTGCTTCCTCGTCACCTCGTCATCGTCCTACCTCAGATTCTTCTCCCTTGCCTCGGCATTAATATTGCTCCTTCTATCAACTCTGAGCCCACTCATTCTCCATGTGCTCCTTTAACCAAAAACTTGTCTCGGGTCTAATGCTACTTTCTTCGCATCCCTAGGGCCAAAGAATCACATTCGATATGGCGCGGCATCAGGTTCTGACGAGCGGCTGTATTTGGGTATGGATGTGCTGAGGTATCAACACAGCAAGGTGCACCCGTAGGATGGGGCAGATGATGTTCTCGAGCCTCAAGGTGAAATCCGAGTACGCAGGGCCGATGCGCGGGTAGCAAAGACTATTGTGTCATGTTTGATGTTATCATAGCTTCAGCCTTCATCACTAAGCCCCCGAGTAGTATTGCCAACTAGTATACTTGTTGGGCTATACAAAATCCTAGCCCGCATTGAGAGCCCTAGGAATAACAACTTAATTAACAAGAATCTGCCCTTTGAGTGACTCATGTCCATCTTCCCCAAGAGAGCTCCAAGCTCTTTGACTCCCTCATCCTTTAGTGCTACATGGGCTCATAGCTAATTGCCAGATGTCGTAGCCAGGGTGTAGACCCTCAGTAACGTACTTGTTGAGAAGTTCCAGCAGGGCAGCATCGAGAAGGTGGCAATAATTGAGGGCATCAAGCTCAAGCACTATGAGATAAGTGACAAGGAGGGCCTCCTAGACCATGTGTGATGCCACACACAAGCAAAATTATCATCATTCTCGTGGCGCAGGAAGTGAGGACAGCATATGGGTTGCGGCGGTAGTAAACAGATTCCAGGTCACGAAAGCACGGACGGCCATAGTTGCGCGCAAGTGACTTGTTGCGGGTTTTTCCGGGAATGCGTTCCCACGGACGATATGACTTTCGTATGGCGCACTAGCAGTTGCGCAGAATACTAGCAATACTGTATTGACTATCGACCATGGATCAATGACGTTCAGCCCTAGTCCTTACCGCCTCGGGCTGAGGGTCTCCCCCTTGCGGTAACATACAGTATGGAGGCGCCCGCACCGCCCCACCGCCGAAACCAAAAGGAAACCTTCGCTCCACTCCGCTTGGTGTCTTTCAATTTCAACCCTCATGTTCCTTGGCGTTCTCAGATTATCAGGCATGTCTTTTCTCTTAATTACCACCCCGTTCGTCTCTCACTTGTCCTCTACCCACCCTAGCCTCTGGCAGCTCTCGGCGTAGCGTACTGCATTCGCCCACTGCTGCCCGTTTTGTTGGTGCGTATTACGCAGCCCGCATATATATGCACACCCTCTAATATCGTACATGGATAATAAATCCCGCGTAGCTTATCGTTCTTTGCACTCACCGAGCCCTGCCCTTTCTCCATCCCCATTGGAAAATATCCCGACGTCCACAACATCTGCCGCTGTTCCTATCACTAGCTTAGCGAAACAGGGATCGAATCAGTTGAGTTTGGAGCAACCTCTGAACAGAGCTGGTGCGTTCAATGCAGCATTAATGTCACCCTCGGTCGTCTCCTTACCTACCTGCCTGTCCAGAATATGTGTTATCGACACTAGACAAGGTGGTTAACTGGGCTCGTCAGGCTTCAATGTGGCCAATGACTTTTGGTGCATAGCCATATTCTCGTGGCCATGTCATACTGTTCTCAACCTTTTCTCTGACATTGTAGGACTAGCTTGTTGTGCCGTGGAGATGATGCATATGGTGGCTCCAAGGTATGATCAAGACCGCCTTGGTGTTTATTTTCGCGCCAGTCCTCGCCAGTCAGACATTATGATCGTGGCGGGCACTCTCACCAATAAAATGGCACCTGCACTCAGGAAGGTGTACGATCAAATGCCAGAGCCCCGTATGTCATGTCATGTACAGCCTTGATCTGATGCACGTGATTGATGTGGCATCCATAGGCTGGGTCATTTCCATGGGTTCCTGTGCTAACGGCGGTGGCTACTACCACTACTCTTACAGTGTGGTGCGTGGTTGTGACAGTGAGTGGGCGCCGAACTGCCGAGTCAGTCTGATGGAGGCTGATGTGTCATGTGTAGGGATTTTGCCTGTTGATATATACGTTCCCGGGTGCCCGCCTACTGCTGAGGCACTTCTGTATGGGATGCTTCAGCTTCAACGAAAGATGAGGCGTAGTGGAAAGAATGTGTTGTGGTGAGTAACTGTTGGTGAGTGTTAGGTCCGTTTATACTAAATCGAGTCGTCAGGTACCGCAAATGAACTTTAGGCAGTGCTAGTCCCTATTTTGTTTCTCCTGTCCTGTCCAGTCTTCCTGTTTTTGTGGGCCACTCTCTTGGAGCGCAGGAATCCGGTATTGATCCAAAATTGCCGATTACATGCAATACTCAAAAGGCAATCAGAATAGTAACGGGCAGCCCGAAAATCCGTGGAGAATTTGGCTGACGCCGGCTGATGGAAGCTGCAAGGAGGACATGCACCGTAGCCTCAGAACGAGTACGCGCTGCAAAAGGGCCGACCCCGCATTTGCATTCACCTCCTCTCTTGATTGCCACAGCTGCACCCCACCGCCTCGTCGCCCGTATGACCCCAGAGATCGCCTTCACACCGTCTCGCACACCGGCCCCGGCCCTCCCTCGCTAGCTCGTGCTCGCTACTTCCCTTCCAAGTTATTCATTTATTCATTTTTCTTTTCATTCTCGCTTATTTACGACGTTTGGCGAATTATCTCCGACGTGACCGATCTCCCTTGCGCTCACGCATGCTTTCCCTTTTTCCTTTCGTTTTTCTTTCTTTTCCTCAAACCTTAGTAGTACTTGACCGCATGTAAACAGCCTAGTCTCACAAATAAATCAAAATGGCGCGCTTCCTCGAAAGACGAGAGAGATTCACCCAGTGAACAATATCCGCATCCCCACCCCTCTTTGTCTCTGAATGATTTTCTCTTATGTGAGCGCTGTGCCTTCCACTGCGCCGGACCCTCATTTTTCCTACTCTTCTCACTTCACACTTGTTACCCTCGACCTCTGACAAGGAGATCGGCTTCGTGAAGCTCGATTATACTTGCTTTAGCCCACGTTATATACTCTACACGGCCGAGCGGGTCACCCGGTCCGCTCTCGCCCACCTTTCCCATCCTTCCCAAACTCACAAGCGTGACCCGCGTAGGATCTACGCTACAATGCAGTACGGTAACTATAGAAAATTGTGATGGGAAATCGTGAGGACGTGGGCGTCATTCTCCGCCCTATTCAGACTGACCCTATGCCCTTAGTGCATCCCGAGCACGGGAATTCAGGGAATTACAGGCCAAACGCTCGTTCTCCTGCTGGGGTTTGACCATGAATTTCGTGCACGATCACATGTGATTGGTAATCAAGAAAGTTCGACTTTACAACATACAACGCTTGGCGGAAGCTAGGATGTCCGCTTCATCCTCATACACATATCGTACAAACAAAAAGTGTCCATCTTCCTCCCTCATACGTTTGTTTGCGCGCCTCATCCCGCCTTACTTCGATTGGGCCGTCCCTTCCTTTCTGTGCACCACGAATAGTCACGCCTGAAAGAAGGGAGGTCGGAGGATGAAAGTCAGAAATCTGCAAATATACCAGGAGGCCATAATAGCCATCTCGCGCTCCTCCAGCCTTACCTTACTCCTTTTACTCGGCAAGTACCAGCTTGACCGTCTTGGCCTCGAACCCACGGAATGTGAGCCTGAGTGACAGCTTCCCAGGCTGCTCGCCCCACTCGCCCGTCGTCTGCTCGAGCGTGAGCACCTCGGCGCCCGCGTCATCCTCAAGCAAGTTCGTCTCATAGGCAGCGACGACGCCGGGCACGTTGATCTGCAAACAGACGCACGCGTGCCCGCCAAAGGCCTCATATAATCGCAGCACAATCGTGCGGGGCCCATCGCCCTCTAGCGCGTCGAGGTCTCCGCGCTTGATGGTCTCCAAGATCACGTTGTGGTCTCTGCCGAATACCACAAACGGCCGGTGCACCCCTGTCGCGGCCACCGCGCCCCCTTTGGGATGGCAGCGCACTACGTCATGATGTCAATATGAGCATGTCATCGTGAGTCAAGTGGAAGGTCCAACAGGACGCACCGTGCAGCGGGGAGTTGAAGAGATAGGCCGCGATGGGGACATATGACTGGAGGAAGTGACCGTGGTGGGGCAAAACAGCCCATGAAAATTCATGTTTGCCTGCGTGATTAGCCAAGCGAACTCAGCGCCCATCTCAGGACAGCAGGAGCAGTGAGGGAAACAGGCGAACCTTGGTCCTGCTCGGCATCAGGAGCAGTCGCCGCACGCAGAAGCGAAATGCGCAGGACATTGCCGCGACACGAGAACCCATACTTGGACTCGGAGAGGATAGCCACACCATACCCATATTCGCTGAGGTCCGCAAACTTTCCGCATAGAATAATAGCAAACCCCATGTCACTTTGGTGCCTGCGGTAGGGACAGCAAGCGGCTTACCTTGTGTCCGCAGACTTCAAACTTGGCTGCATCCCACGTAGTATTCTTATGGGTCGGGCGTTGGACGTAGCCCCAGGGCGTTTCGTACGTGGCCATGTTGCTGTGGATATCGAGTGGCACCTCGACTGCGATCCATCAGTTTGTTGTGCTGCAGGTGGTGCAGCCTCCTATCACGTACACTTCAATAATTCATGACGCTCGTGCCAGTCTACCTCGGCGCTAAAAACAAATTGGTTGAAGGGGTAGGGTTGCGGCGCTAAATTTCTGCATAGGTACAAATCACGTGAGATATATGGCAACGAAGCACACCTTCGAAAGCATTCAACGAGATCTGAAGTATCGCGTAAGTGGAGAGGTCGTCTCAAGCAAGTAGTACGCTCCGGCTGATACTCACGGTAACCTTGATGGTACTCTTATTATGTTTGATCTCGGTCTCAATGCTCGCGAATAACGGTCCAGACGCGATGACCTTGACGTTTGCGAACTTGAGTTGCTCTGCCTTCTCTAGGTGATGTACCTCGACATCTAAACCCCCAGAAGTCGTCCCATGATCAACAAAACTGGCACTACAACATGTGAACACCATGTGACGCACCCCACGCATCCCAGTAATTCGGGTGATCTTCAAACATGATCAGACCTCCTGTCTGGCCCTGAGGAATGAGCTCGCGCCTGGAATTATCCCACGTACACAGAAATGCATCAGTACATACGTCAAGCTTCCCCGCGACCCACATAACGTGGCAAAAGGAGAAAGAGGACGCACCTGAGCCGGACATCGAATAAACTCGTGATCCGCCCTCCGGCGACGGTAAGCTGTACAGCCCCATTCCCCAAGACGAAGGAATCGCTGCTCGCGCTGTGCACCGTGACATCTGCGGAGATAGGTCCCATGTGATAAGTTAACGGCTGTGTCAGAGAGACTAAGAGGGCCTGCGCACCGCCAAGATCCTTGACGCTGATCTGGCTAGGTAGAACAAGTCCACCGCCCGCACTGCTCTCTAGGACGACGTAGCCCTCCTTTCCGTCGCTGGTCGTCTGCAGCACATTTCCGGAGCTAATTCTTCCCTCGGCGAGTGGAACGCGCACGATGTCCCGTCGAGCGAAAGGCGTCGTGTTGTGCGCAAATACTGTCAGCGGCGCCGAAGCAGGCACGGCGGAAACGGAAGATAACGGGACAGAGCCAGGGTACAAGATGCGCAACGCCTGATCGACGAGCGCTTCATTATCCGCACGCACTTCGGCATAGAGCTTTTCAGCATCCTCATAGACCATGCCGCTAGAGGAGGTCCGCAGTGGTCAGAAGGAATGTAGAGCCAAACGAGTAAATAAAGGCATACATGGCGGATCCCGGAAGGACTAACAGTCACAGCGATGAGAACCAGAAATGAAAGCAAAAGCCAGAGCCTCACCATCGTGGACTATACGGGCACCGCGTATGTAAGTAAGTACTGAGAGCGAGGAAAGGGTGGGTAGCTTACATTGGTTCAAGAGCACCTTTTCCCAGCTATCATCAATCGTCTGTCTCGGGTACTTGTATTCTCCGCTCTTGAAGATGGATGCGAGCGTGGCGACGTGCTATTGTACACCGAGACCAGCCAGAGTCAGTGCCTACTAAATCTCAAGTTCGAGTACCCTACCTCGGCGTCGCGCATGAGAATCTCGGACTTGCGATTCCCTTTCTTGATCGAGCCTGGCCACGATAGTTAACAGCATAACAGAGGCAATCCACCTTCGAGACGAAAAACGGTTAAATCTCACTCACCATGCGATGTATACGTCCCGCGATGGAACTAACACAGGTAACGCCCATCAGCCATACTCGAAGGCATGAATATTCTGTGACTTACCTCCAGATACAGTTCTCCGTGCCTGGTTCACAAGCGAGATCAGTCTATACTTGCTATAAAAAACTGATAGACAAAAATACAGCACGCACCAATTTGGCAGCTTGCGCCCCGCGTCCGAGCTCGTCTTGAGGTGATCGTAAAACTCGTCAACCGAGCGACCCATATTCACAGCCGGCAGTTCCCGCGATGTGTTTGCGGTACCTCTAAGCCGACGAAGCTATTTATCCCAATGTCATCATCAGTGATTCGAAGTTAGGATCAATAAGAGGCAAGTCTTACACTTTCAAGCATCCTTGCGAGTGGGCCACCGCCACCATCTCCGTTGCCAAAAACGAGAAGGGACGCCGAGCTCGATTCGAGATTCTAGTCAATCGTTGTTAACGACAACCATCGATGTTGGAAAGACACGAGGCTCGGAGTACCTGGTGGTTGGACAGTGCTTTGTTTATGTCACCAGCAGTTGCCTGTGCGTTATACGTTTCTAATTTCGCATTGGAAAATTAGCTAAGAACTAGTGCGAGGGACGGATCGCGGGATCGTACCGACGGGTGTCATGTGGCACAAGACCTGGGTACCATCGATCCCAACCCAGTTGAAGGTCGAGTGCGGGAATTTGTTCACATTGTTCCTGATCACGCGCCTCTGAGTCAGCTACCACGCGCGTTACGTATATACTTGAACTTGCCAACTAAGCTTCTGGGTGAAGAAGTACTCCATACCTGCCCCACGAAGAATTTGTGGGAGTGCACCAGTAAGGCCAAAACTATCCGGGAGCCACCCAACGCGATTCCGCTGGCCGAAGCGCGACTCGAAGTAGCGCTGGCCGTAGATGAGTTGTCGTGCAAGCGCCTCACCGGACGGCATGTTAGCGTCGTTCTCAACCCACGAACCACCGATTGGATAGAATTTCCCCTCGAGCACTTTCTGGCGCACCCGCTCGAAAAGCGGTGGGTACAGCTGCTCGAGCCACTTGTATTGCTGAGCAGAAGAGCTCACGAAGCGATGCTCCGGATAACGGTCCATGAGGTCAACCTGAGTCGACCACGAGCGTGCCACTTTTTGTTGGGTGACGTGGTACGGCCAGAGCCTTTGTCTTTCTCAGTCATGCCAATCCCATGCGCGTCATTTGACATACCAGGCCGTATCGATATGGCAATGGCCGATTCCCCAGACCTGGGCCTGCTCCGGTCCGTGTTCGTATATACCAACACCGCGCTCTTCCCACTTCTCGCCGAACACTTCGTCAGCAAGCTTGCGGGCGGCCGGAATACTCTCCGGGTCGTTCTTGTAAAATACATTCATAATTTCGTTTGCGACGGTAAGTGCTTTGTTTTGGAGCGTCGAGTTACCCGGAAGAGTATCGATGAGTTCACGAAGAGTGGTGAAGTCCCAAAGAAGGTGGCAAGCGGGCATATTGGGCACAACTAGATCAGCAGAGGCGAGTGTGAAGTACCTGTTGTGCTACAGACTGGGTGAGCGCTTTCCACGTGCCGTTGGGAGGTGAAGAGACGAACATCGGGTGGTTGAATAGAGTCGCCGTTCCAAGGGACGCCAAACATCCCGTTGCAGGTGGCCTCAGCGACGAAGGAATGAGTACCTTTGTTTCGTTCATCGGGAGGGATTATGTATTCGACTCGTCTGTCGCCAGCAAAGCCGCCTGTGATACCTGAATCCATAGTCATTTAGTCAGCCCCTTATTTAGAGGTTCAAAGTACCTTGCAAGGGTGTCCCATCGACAGTGTATATCATAGCTTCGCAACCTGGATCAAACTCGACTTGGAATGACTCAGTACGGGTGTATACATATGATGTGTTGAAGCGCATACATTGGACGCGTTCGTAGTCTTTCCACTCGGGTGGGATGTGCACTGTGATCTTGTACCAGTGGTTCGACTGTGCATGAGTTTGTAAGGACATAAACATGCATGGCAACCAAAACGAGGACGTGCCCCTGATGGGAGCGAATTAACAGCAGGAAGAATGCAACGTTGGGGGGTTACTTACAAGACGGCCCAATAGATTCGCCTTTCTTGGCAGGTTGGAAATCTTGTTTGAGAGCTTCCTCAAAGCTTGGCTTGGAGATACCTGGGGCACTCCACCTCTGGAGCTGAATGTGGTTTACATCATCGATTCGATGAGTGAAGAGGACGGAGGAGAGGTTGACGTCTGCATAATGCCCGCCAGAAAAGTTTCCGGTGCGATCGGTAGTAAGGTTTTTGAGCCACTTTGCTCCTGGAGAGAAGTTACGCTGTGGGTAATCAGTGTGAGAGTGAGTATGGCCGCCCCCCATTATTGATGGTACGACAAGAGTCGTTGTGGGGTGATGTGATGAGATGTGATGGCCGTAATCGCATCACGTGACTGATCTTGTAAGGGACGACGATCCGAGTCGAGGTTGAGCAAAAACAAAAACAACGCCATGAAAAGGCTTTCCTCGCCCTCGCCCTCATCTGCCCCATCAAAGAAGCAGAAAAAATCCCCCCGTGTATCAGAATCTGTAATAACACATCCCGACGGGGAACACAATGATCATCTCGTAGACGCGTCATGGGAAAAGGTAAAAAAACGAAAGCAAAAAAAGGCAGAAAAAAAAGACGCGAAGCTCGACGTGTGTGTCCTTTTTGACATCGCTCCCCCCGGGGCCTGCCCAAAGTTACACAAAAGCTCACAACACATCTCACAGGCAAACCCTCCCCGTTTTTTGTATTCTTACTCAGAAATCATCAAGCGTAGAGATGCTGTCGGCATCAACGTACCGTCTTCTCCTCACTTCCTTTACTTATCGTACTTATACTCGCCAACAGGATGTTCGCGATCTTGTCCTTCACGTCATCGCAGATGCACCACCACCGAGCTGGATCAGAGTACAGGTCAGTCTTGCCCCCATGTATATTCACCATCTTCACGCCTTTCCATTCTCAGAATCCGCAGTCCATCCAAAAGCTAGTCGTCCTCCTCGTCCCGGGCCTTACACTCACAGCCCTTTCCCTCCCTCCCCTCCCCACCTCCTCCACCGAGAATGCCAACGTCCCCATCGCCATACCTGCTCTACCAAATCCACTATCCCCGAGGCCATCCCTACCTATCGAACATCCATCCTCCATCGACCCGCGCTCAGAGGAAGCTGTAGCCTTCTACGGCGGCATCCCCTTCATCGCACGCACATTCTCGAATGCATTACCAACCCGTGCCCCAGGCGATGCGAACCGTATGCATTCTGTCCTCAACACGTTCTTTCAAGCACCCGTCACTGGCGAGGAGAAGAAGAGACGTTTGCTAGAGCGCATCGCTGGTCCGTCCCTTTACAACCCCTTGCTCGTCTCTGATCGATATTTTCCATTACAGCTGAGCGCTCAGGGAGAAAGGACCCGTCCAAGTACCTCCTCACAATAGAGCAGATGATCGAAAACGATTACCCCGTCCCTTCCTACCTCGCGGATGTTTTCAAGGCACCTGACGGATGGATAGAGACACCTCAGGCTCCTGCAGATGCCAAGACCGAAACTCAGTCAGTCTACGCGATTGATTGCGAGATGGCGAGTCTCTATGTTGCCTGCGCAGTATCGTATACTGACAAGAAAAACCGTTTACAGTGCCAGACAACCGACGGCAAGGCGCTGACGCGTGTCTGCATCATCGATTATAGAACAAGCGACGTTGTATATGATCAACTTGTCAAGCCACCGAGTCCGATCACTGACTACCTCACTCGGTGGGTTGACAATATATGAATATCCTTCCTGCTTAACCACCAATTCAGCTTCTCTGGTATCACAGAAGACGCGCTGCGAACTGTAACGATGACCCTCGCTGACGTACAAGAACACCTCCGCACGATCATAACACCCTCGACGATCCTAATAGGCCACTCTCTCGAGTCGGACCTGCACGCACTACAACTCGCGCATCCACGATGCGTCGACACCGCAATACTCTTCCACCACCCGCGCGGGCGCCCGCTCAAGCCGGGGCTAGCATGGCTCGCGCGTAAGTGGCTCGGCCGCATCATCCAGGATCGCGGACCCGGCGGGCATAACCCCGAGGAAGATGCGCGCGCGTGCATGGATCTACTCAAAGCAAAGATTAAAAACGGTGTGCCGCCCTTCCTAACAAATCAAGGAAGAGCGCTTGTTGACGATCCCACGGGGCGTTAGGACCAGGATACGGCGAGTTCAGGACCGACTTTGAGCCGATCCTAGCGCGTATCGCGCGCGCACAAGGCCGCGGTCCAGATGGGAGTGGCCCACGCGCCGCTATTGTTGACCACGGCAACCCCGGTGCCTGGCACGGTACGTCGGCCTCCGCGCCCGCAACGACCGTCGCATGTACAACCGACGCGGAGGTTCTCGATGGCATACTAGGTGCTCTGGACACGCACGAGTTTGTGTTCGGGCGGCTGATGGGGTTAGCGGATGCTCTGGGATGTACGTGCGCGCTTCTCTTCTCTCGTTGCTTTTTCCCCTCGATTACTAGTAGTAGATTGACCGATTGTCCCCCAGGGATCACCCCAAAGGCAGGCGCGGATGCAGAAACACCGAGCAACAGCGCCATCCCGGGGGGCGTAAATAATCCTACGCCTGATGTCCCACTGCCACCGCCTCCACCAGCACAACTACAGTCACCACAGGAGAAAGAGGCAAAGAACGTTCTGTTGGAGGCCGTCACGAATCTCGACGAGCAGCTCACAACGCTGCATGCTGCGCTCCCCCCACGCACCGCCTTGCTCCTCATGTCGGGCCACAGCGACCCACGCACGATGTCTGCACTCTCCGCTCGCCGTGCACAGTTTCA